>JAKCPI010031411.1:0-25198 GCA_023213315.1 Euborellia annulipes | reverse complement strand
CCTCGTAGACTGATAAAAATATTGCTATTACTCTTTTTCATTCCTAAGCCCTTTATATATCGTCTCCTAATTAATTAGAGTTCTAAACTGATATATACTAACAAATTAAAGAGAATTGAAAGAAAAAAAAAGAATGTTTGTGTGTTTGATTGTATTTGGTGTCGTCAAACTAATTGAATGTGACGTCGTCGTCGTCAAGTATTCGATGAAGGAGAAAAAAAAAAGAGGGAGAGAGAGAGAGAAATCGTGAGTGGCTGAAAAAAGATCGGATATCAAGAGAGATTGGTTGCCAAACAGAGCGTTTGATAAACACTTGGAAGGAGAGGGGGAGGGGGGAGGGGGAGAGAAAGAGAGTAAATAGGTCCTGAGGATGTTCCCCCAAGGAGCATCTTAATTAAACCACAAGTTAATGAACTCCCTTCTCTTACTCCTTATAAAGGTGGATGGATGGTTATTTGAAACGGGTGGGAGGGATGTGAGATTAATCTCCCTCGGCGTCAAGAGAGAGAGAGAGAGTTAACGAATGTTATCTCTTAGGTATATATAGATTTAGGACTATGCTCGGTATATTCGTATATTAAATACACGCGAAACGTTATATTTCTTAATAGAAATATTAAAATCCGGTGTGACTGTCGTACAGCACACAACTTTCTCTTACTTTCGGTAATCGAAAGGTGTGTTCTGTGCTTATCACACCAGATTTTTCGTGTCGACATATATTTAGTTTCCGCCTATATATTAGAATTTATAAGTATAGGAAAATATTTATATTTTGTTACCATGGAAACCATTTCTCCTATCTTTTCTATGAAATACAAGAGTAAAGTGGTCTTCAGAAGATTTTAATGACAAAATGAGAATATACATTTTAAAGAGCATCTCAAAAATAATAGATTTTTGAATTTTTAAACAAAATCGTTAGAACGAATTTTGTGAAATTCAAAAAAAAAACTGAAAAAGTGCAACAGTAAAGTACTAGTACTTTTTGCCGATTTTGTTTAAAAGCTTCGTGTCACGTGCCAGAGGGGTAGCTAACTTAAATATAAAATGTCAACCTCCTAGGTCTTTTCGTTCTTGAGATATTTTGTTCACAGACAGACCATGTTTTGGTCAAGTTTGAAACTAAGGTGCTATTGGAAACTATATACAGTATATATCTCGACACAAAATATATGGTGTGACTGGCACGGTGCAACTTTCTCTTGCCGAAGGGTAAGAGAAATTTGCGTGCTATGCGCCAATCACACCATGATGTTTTTTTTTATCTAATTAAGGTATTACTAGTAATAATAATTAATAGAGTTTTAATTTAATTTAAGATTAAAATTTTATAAAAAGAATGTTTTGAGAAAAATTTTTTTTAATATTATTGTAAGAACATTTGTGTCTCTTTAATCCATATTGTTAATATTTTCAGTCGTTAATGCATCCGAAATATACGGAAAATAAAACTTATCAAATTGATTTTTATTTATTGCCAAAATCCTAGCAATTCTACCCACTCTCTGATTGTTCATTTGGCACACCACAACTTTAATTAATAAATATTTTCCCATCTTTATAAATTTTACATCTTGAATTCTAATATATCGGCGGAAACTAAATATATCTCGGCACAAAAAAATCTGATGTGACCAGTCACAACAGGTTTTTAACTAATAATAAAACTTTTGATAAGAGTTGTATAAAATCAGATAAGAAGAGAAATCAAATCTTTCCCCTTTGTCATAAATATGGACTGGCTATCGCCATAAATAAATAGATACTCAGTAGGGCATATCATTTTTTCTTTTTTTTTTTTTTAATTCCTGAAGGATTGAAATTATTCAAAATAATTAGAGGTTTAACCTGAGAGAGAATGAGATCTCTTCCCTCGACGTTCATTCACTAGACAATGATAAAAATAAAACTATTAAAAAATGGAGCTTCTATTTTAGATTAGATATAATTATAAAATAATTTTATTAATCACAAAAATAAGGCATCTTTCGATTTTTTAATTAATTTTACTTTCTCTTACCTATGTATATATGTAATATATATATATAGGAGAGAAAGTATTGGATTCATGTCAAAATTCGATGTCGAGATTTTGATGGATCTCACGTTTTGAGGTCCCCTGATCCAAAAAGTGGTTTTCGCGACATGGTCTGTCTGTGGGTGGGGTGGGTGGGTGGGTGGGTGGGTGGGTGTGTGTTCAATTTTAAGGATGAAGGAATTGAGCTACGAGGTTGAAATTTTATATTTAAGTTAAACACCTCCCGGGACCGGAAAAATAAGCTTTTAATCAAAATCGGCCAAAGAGTACTAGTACTTTACTGATGTACTTTTTCAGTTTTTTCCGATTTTCTCAAATTTGCTCCAACGATTTTTTTTAAAATTCAAAAATCAATTATTTTTTAGATGTTCTTTAAAATGTATATTCTCATTTTGCGATTGAAATCTTCTGAAGACCACTTTACTCTTGTATTTCATAGGGAAGATAGGAGAAATGGTTGCCATGGTAACAAAATATAAATATTTTGCCATACTTATAAATTTTACATCTTGAAAATCGAATGTACCATACTGTCGGAAACTAAATACATGTCGACACAAAAAATCTGGTGTGACAAGCACAGTACACAACTTTCGATTACCGAAGGTAAGAAAGTTGTGTGCTGTCCAGTCACACCAGATTTTTAGAAATGTTTAAAGCTCTAATTTAACGAAACCATTGAAGCTAGAAATTTTATATGCACATAGGGAAAAATTCAGAGAATATAGATCCATGATCCTTTTCATCTGATTGGCTGATCGATTGGTGTGATATGATAAAAAATAAATTCTTAAATATTAAATTTTAGCCTAATGCGAATATTCTCTAGGAAATACTAAACCGCTTCTAAACTTCTGAGCCGCTAGATTGCAGCACGTATCGGACAAGGAGAATTAACCAGCTTACTAATGTCCATCTGTCTGTCTGTCACGTTCTGTATCATTAGAAATTTTATATGTAAATGAGAAAATATTCAAATTTACTTTTATCCCACTCGTTGAGGGTATTGGAGGAATTCTAAAGCCCTTAGAGCTCTAATTTAACGAAACCATTGAAGCTAGAAAGCTAGAAATTTTATATTCACATAGGGAAAAATTCAGAGAATATAGATCCAGGATCCTTTTTTACTCTCATCTGATTGGCTGATCGCATGGTGAGATATATAAAAAAAATAAAAGCTTAAATATCAAATTTTAGTCTCGTGTGAATATTCCCTAGGAAATTCTAAACTCCTTACAAAAAATCCGATGCAAATTGAAGCAGCGGTTTCCGAGTTATAGACAGTTGAAGATTCGGAGTTTTATTTCTTTTCTATTTTAATTATTTTGACCTCTTAATTCGAGCAGATGAGGGGAGGAGTCTGTCGGCGCGAGAGGACCCCTCCCCTCCCTCCCCTCCTCTCGGATTGTTGCTGGCGCCAAGCGCCTATATTTTGATACCATAGCAACCATTTCTCTTATCTTTCCCTATGAAGTCCAGGAGTAAAGTGGTCTTTAGAAGATTTCAATGGCAAAATAAGAATATACATTTTAAAGAACATCTAAAAAATAATTAATTTTTGAATTTTAATCAAAATCGTTTGAGCAAATTTCGAGAAAATCGAAAAAAACTGAAAAAGTACATCAGTAACGTACTAGTACTCTTTGGCCGATTTTGATTAAAAGCTTATTTTCACGCTCCCGGGGGGTGTTTAACTTAAATATAAAATTTCAACCTCGTAGCTCAATTGCTTCATGCTTAAAATTAAACACACACACACAGACAGACCATGTCGCGAAAACCACTTTTTTGGATTCAGGGGACCTCAAAACGTGTATATCCATCAAAATCTCGACATTGTATTTTTTACCTTAATCCAATACTTTCTCTCTATATATACATATATATAATATATATGTATAGGTAAGAGAAAGTAAAAAAATTCCACAAAATCAAAATATTTCCATTTTTTTTTTAATATCTTATAATTAGGGATCGTATTTTTTTGCCTTTTTTAATTCCTTAATGCTTTTTGCAATTTACTGCTTTAAGAGATTAACCAACTATTAAAAAAGAAAGCTCTTATATATCAGACACTGTAACTAAATTATTATTTTATTTTAATCTTTTATTTCTACTTAATAAAAAAAGGGGAGAAATTATTTTCTCCCTGTTATAAATAAGATATTTATTTGTTGATTAGTGCTACATCTAAAGCTTGATGGCTCTAACATCATCATGGATCGCTAACCACCTATGCTTATTGCAAACGGTGTTGACTAGTGCTACACTCTAGCGGAGATTAATCAAATAATTAAAGAATTAAATATGTTTGATTATCTCAGAAAATATGTAATTTAAAAAAAAATGTGTTAAGAATAGAAACTCCTTAAAATTCAATAATTTGACATAAAATGACAAAAAAAAAAATTGCAAAAATTTAAAGTACAATTTTTTTTAAGATCTACAATTTTTGTGTGAGAAACGCATACCAGTCATTAGCTCGTAACGTTTTGAAGATATCATCTTGTATTCAGCGAAGATCTAAAAAAATTCATCAACATGTCAAAGATCTATTTATATAATTCGCAAATGTCCGTCTGTCTGTCTCAAGCTCTAATTGGCCAACTCTCTGTTGGAATTTTTAAATCAAATTTTATATGCTTAAAGAGAACCTTCTAGGGTTTACTGGAAAATTATTTCGGACCTCACAAGGACCATTATAAAGCAATATTTAAGTTTTCTAAAAAAAAAGAAAAAAATTTGGTGTGACTGGTCGCACAGCACACAGCTTTCTCTTACCTTTGATAATTGAAAGTTGTGTTTTGTGCTTTCACACCAGACTTTTTTGTATCGAGATATATTTAGTTTCCGCCGATATATTAGAATTAAAGATGGAAAATTTATACACATGGGAAAATATTTATTGATATAGTTTGTTATCATGGTTTCTATGGAGGACAAAAAACTAAAGTGTGCTTCTAAAGATTTCAAGGGCAAATGAGCATCTAAAAAAAATAATTGATTTTTTAATTTTAATCAAAGTCGTTGGAGTGAATTTTGAGAAAATCTATGTGAACATGGTAACAAAATATAAATATTTTCAGGTTAGGTGAAAAGTGAAGAAAATCTGGAGCTAGTTGTTTTTCATTATTTTATTCCCTCCATGTTGACGTTTCGATCCCGGTTGGGGATCATCCTCAGAACAGGTGGGTGTTATGTATGTGAATATTTGCAATTCTCAATCATATATTATATATAGAACTTAAAGATGGTTAGATACAAATAAATTATATTAGTTATTGTATAATTGAAGTAAATGATCAAGAGAGATAATGGTCACGTCGCAAGACAAATTTGAATAACAAACTTCACCGTGACCATTATCTCTCTTGATCATTTACTTTCAATTATACAATAACTAATATAATTTATTTGTATCTAACCATCTTTAAGTTCTATATATAATATATGATTGAGAATTGCAAATATACACATACATAACACCCACCTGTTCTGAGGATGATCCCAACCGGGATTGAAACGTCACCGTGGTGGGAATAAAATAATGAAAAACAACTAGCTGCATATTTTCTTCACTTTTCACCTATCCTGATTAAACTACCAGCTATAAGCCCTACGTATCTATAAATATTTTCCTATATTTATAAATTTTATAATACAGGGTCATCGAAAGAGGTGGACGGGATTTCGAAGAGTAATAAAAACCGTAATACAAATGGTAGAATATTTATTTATACATCAAAAGACACAGAAAATCTTAAACTTTTTTATGTACTCTAAAAAGTTTCGATGTTTGCTCCCCCCGTCGCACGACAGACATCTAGCCGATAATCAATCTCCCGCCACGTGTTTTGAAGCATTGCAGGAGTCATAGTTGCAATGGCTGCGTAAATTCTTTCTTTCAGATGCTGAAGATCACGAATTTTTTCCGCATAAACGATGTTCGTAGCCCCAAAAGAAAAAATCCAAAGGCGTCAAATCAGGACTTATAGGAGACTTGGGAGGAATGGTCCTGTTTTGTGGCCGCCTAGAAGTCCTGATTTGACGCCTTTGGATTTTTTCTTTTGGGGCTACGTTAAGAACATCGTTTAAAAATTCGTGATCTTCAGCATCTGAAAGAAAGAATTTACGCAGCCATTGCAACTGTGACTCCTGCATTGCTTCAAAACACGTGGCGGGAGATTGATTATCGGCTAGACGTCTGTCGTGCGACGGGGAGAGCACACATCGAAACTTTTTAGAGTACATAAAAAAGTTTAAGATTTTCTGTGTCTTTTGATGTATAAATAAATATTCTACCATTTGTATTGCGGTTTTTATTACTCTTCGAAATCCCGTCCACCTTTTTCAATGACCCGGTCTGTATATCGGCGGAAACTAAATATATATTTCGACACGAAAAATCTCGTGTGACAAGCACAGAACACAACTTTCATTTACCGAATGTAAAGGTTGTGTGGCCAGTCACACCAGATATTTAATTATTTTTTTTTTCATAAAAAACAAAGACAGAAATTAATTTTCCTCCATTCAAACATTAATTAAACAAAAGAAAAAAAACATCATCAACACATTATTAACGCAATAATTAATTAATTAATTAACCATCAGAGATGTCAATTTAGACAATTTCTTCTTCTTCTTTTTTTTTTCTAATTAAATATTCAAGTCTCATCCTCTCTCATCTGACTCTCTTTGTTTTTTAAATTCAATTAAAAATTAAAGCTTCAATTTAACGAGAAATATATGTTTTTTTTTTTTTCTTTCTCTTTAGAAATGTCTTTATTTAATAAAAAAATCTGGCGTGACTGGTCGCACAACACACAACTTTCTCTTACCTTTGGTAATTGAAATTTGTCTGCTGTGCTTGTCACATCAGATTTTTTCGTGTCGACATATATTTAGTTTCCGCCGATATATTAGAATTTAAGATGTAAAATTTATAATCATGGGAAAATATTTATATTTTGATTTCTCCTATCTTTCCTATTAAGTACAAGAGTGTCTACTTCAAACAATTTTAAGGACAAAATGAGAATATACATTTTAAAGAGGATCTAAAAAATAATTGATTTTAATTAAAATCGTTAAAGCAGATTTTGGTAAATCTAAAATAAAAAATATTCTGGTGTGACTGGTCGCATCCTTCGGCAAGAGAAAGTTGTGCACTGTGCTTGTCAAACCAGATTTATTTGTGTCGGGATATATTTAGTTCCACCGGATACATTAGAAATCAAAATGTAAAATTTATTAGTATGGGAAATCTTTTGTTACCATGGCAACCATTTCTCCTATCTTTTCTACACACACACACACACACACACACACACAGATTCGTCTAAATCTCGACACAGAATTTTTGACATGAATGCAATACTTTCTAACATATATAGAGGTAAAAGAAAGTAAAAATTAAACCAATGCATATTTATCTTTTATTTCATGAATTTTGTTCAAAAGCTTCGTGTCAGCTCCCAGGAGGGTGCCTAAATTAAATATAAAATTTCAATCTCGTAGCTTAATTCTTTCATAATTTATTTTGATGACAGACCGTTTTGAATTTCGAATTTTCAGTTGTTATTCAAAAAATTCAAAAAGAAACCGGAAAAAAAATCCGTTTATTAATTGGGCCCTGTTACGCTTTAGTGTGTCAAGCGCCAACTACCGAGATTTGAGAAAATTAACATTAAAGTTTTTTGTTTTCATTGGATTATATATAATTTTTTTTTTTTTTTTGTCAATTGTGGAAGTAACATTAAATATAAATTTTTTTAGGACATATTTCATAAAAAATCTGGTGTGACTGGCGCACAGCACACAACTTTCTTTTACCTTCGGTAATCGAAAGTTGTGTTCTGTGCTTGTCACACCAGATTTTTCGTGTCGAAATATATTCAGTTCCCGACAGTACGGAACATATGAATTCAGATGTAAAATTTATAAGTATGGGAAAATATTTATATTTTGTTACCATGGCAACCATTTCTCCTATCCTTCCCTATGAAATACAAGAGTAAAGTGGTCTTCAGAAGATTTCAATCGCAAAATGAGAATATACATTTTAAAGAGCATCTAAAAATTAATTGATTTTTGAATTTAAAAAAAAATCGTTGGAGCAAATTTTGAGAAAATCGAAAAAAACTGAAAAAGTGCATCAGTAAAGTACTAGTACTCTTTGGCCGATTTTGATTAAAAGCTTATTTATCCGGTCCCGGGGGGTGTTTAACTTAAATATAAAATTTTAACTTCGTAGCTCAATTCCTTCATGCTTAAAATTGAACACACACACACACACAGACAGACCATGTCGCGAAAACCACTTTTTTGGATTCAGGGGACCTCAAAACGTGAAGATCCATCAAAATCTCGACATCGAATTTTTGACATGAATCCAATACTTTCTCTCTATATATATATTACATATATACATAGATAAGAGAAAGTAAAAATACTATTAATTAAAGCATTTGAAACAATATTCCGTGCTTAACTCTTTTTTTAATTTTTTGGCGCATGACACACTAGTGCATAACAGGGTCCATTTATAAATAAGTTAAAAAGCCGGCCAATGGATTAGAACAGACAGTTTCAGTTAAGCAATGCCAAGCTCGGTGAATTCTCGGATGGGTCCGCAATTCAAAAATATAAATATATATACGCCTAAATAAGCTCAATGGAAACAAATTTTAATATCATATCAAAATTATAAGCATTTGATATTTAATCTATAATTTATTTATTTTATGTTGTCAATTACATTATGTTGCCCCCGGGTTTGGCGTAGTAAGTAGCGCGCCTACCTCCTATACCAAACGTCGCGGGTTCGGACCCAGGCAGTCCGATGATTTTATTTAAGCCATTTGGATACCAGATGGCTTAAATAGAAATGCCTTAACCCACAATAGATATATTCTCTACAACGGTTATCGTCAAAGTCTTAAATGACCTAAGTTGCCGAAAAGACTGCATGAATGTGTGTGTGAATGTGAGTGTGAATGAGAAAAAAGTGTGAATGTTTAAAAAAAAAAAAAAAAAAAAAATTACATTATGTTATTAACAAAAAAAAAAAAAATTCCGTCAATCGAACCATAACGGGAAAAAACAACAACAACAGCAAACAGATTGAATTTTTTGTTTGATTCAAACAGAGAAGACTATATAGTCCCTACTATTAATTAATATAATGAAATAACAAATAACAAATTTGTGTTGTTTAAACCTGTGTTGATTTAAACGCATAAAATAATTTTCTCTTCCCTCTCTCTGTGCTTTTATTGACCGAGCTGAAGCCAGTGGCGGATCCAGAGGGGTTTCTCGGGGAGTGGGGGGGGGGATCTGGTGTGACTAGTTGCACAGCACACAATATAAAAAAAAAACACACTCACACTTTTTTCTCATTCACACAGTCTTTTCGGCGACTCAGGCCATATAAGACATTGGCAATATCCGTTATTGATTAATATATATATTGGGGGTCCAGGCATTCTTATTTAAGCCATTTGGTATCCAAATGGCTTAAATAAAATCATCAGACTGCCTGGGGTCCGAACCCGCGACTCTTGGTATACGAGGTTAGCACGCTAACCCCTACACCAAGTCCCGAGTGCCCAATTTTTTCTTATTTTCGGTAGGCTAACTTAAAGGTACATTCTGTAGTTGTTTACCAAAATATATACATATCAAATTTTTAAGTATTAGTTTTTAAAATTTTATATTAAAAACAGAATAAAAAAAAAATCTGGTGTGACTGGCGCACAGCACACAACTTTCTCTTACCTTCGGTAATCGAAAGTTGTGTACTGTGCTTGTCTCACCAGATTTTTTGTGTCGGCATGTATTTAGTTTCCGACAGTAGGGTACATTCGATTTTCAAGATGTAAAATTTATAAGTATGGGAAAATATTTATATTTTGTTACCATGGCAACCATTTCTCCTATCTTTTCTATGGAGTACAAGAGTAAAGTGGTCTTCAGAAGATTTCAATCACAAAATGAGAATATACATTTTATAGAGAATCTAAAAAATAATTGATATATGAATTTAAAAAAAAATCGTTGGAGCGAATTTTGAGAAAATCGAAAAAAACTGAAAAAGTGCATCAGTAAAGTACTAGTACTTTTTGGTCGATTTTGTTCAAAAGCCTCGTGTCACGTCACATGGGGGTGCCTAACTTAATTATTAAATTTCAACCTCCTAGCTCTTTTCGTTCTTGAGATATTTTGTTCACAGACCACACACACACAGACAGACAGACCATGTCGCGAAAACCACTTTTTTGGATTCAGGGGACCTCAAAACGTGAAGATCCATCAAAATCTCGACATCGAATTTTTGACATGAATCCAATACTTTCTCTCTATATATATATTACATATATACATAGGTAAGAGAAAGTAAAAAATTATCAATAAAATCATAATTGCCCCTTGCCCCCCTCCCCTCTCGCTACGCCACTAGCTACTATCTATCTATTAAACACAACACAAGGCATGTGATACATCGTTTCTGGATAAATTTGCACGTAGAATAAGAATTTGCATAAGAAATTTTAATATCTCTAATAGTTTTCGATTAATTGATACAAATTCTAAAAATATAAGATTTTTAATTTAACCATTTCTTAAACAAATGACACGGGGAAAATATGGGGGATTTGATGAGGATTAGGAATCTACTTTTGTTATTTTTGTATCTCAATTATTTTTCGAGTTATACTCAAAAAACGATACAAAATTTGAGAAAGCTTAATATCATTAAACATAAAAGGTAGAAGACATTTAAGATATCGAATAAATTCTGTATTTAATTCAGATAACGAATCAATAAACACCAATTTTATATCTTTTTTAGTTTTTTTAGCAAATTTACGAAAATTCAAGCAAACATAGATGTGACTCTCTCTTATTAAATAGAGCAAACTAGTAATTGGCATAAATGTGTAAGATTCAGGATTTAGTGCTGATTCTAATGCAGTATTCACTCTTTATATATGTTGAATAGTTTTTTTATTATTTTGAAAAAAAAAAAATTCATCTGTCAAAATAAATTAAAATCGATTTTTTATTATTTCTAGAACATTCCTTGGCCAAAAATGGATTGGTTTAGTTAGAATATTTTATATTTTAATTTATTCAATCGATATCAAGCCCTAAATGTGTTTATTTAATTAAAAAACAATAAATTAAAAAATATTGGCGGGAGTTGACATTCCAAGTCGTGAGTGTCATCAACAAACCCTCATTTTATGTGGGCGTAGCTAAATAGAAAAATTCCTATGGCTTTATAATTGATTCAAGAGACGAGTTTTGCATTTTGCCTCAAATCCGTGAATAAATAAGAGAGATTTAGCGATTTTTTGAAAAGCGATCTCGCGCGAGACGAAAGGCTTAGACAAGAGTTACGCGAGTCTCCCTGGCTGGGCTCTGGGCGCCGATCGAATTGGAAAAAAAATTTGATGCTCTTCCATTAGTTGAAATAATTGTCAAATTGATTGATTTCATCTGTTTATACTCAAATTTTATAAAATTTATTTCTAAAAATGGCTATAAAATCTTATAATGTCTCTAAATTAAGGGATCTTAGAAATTTTTTTATTCATGTAAAATTGAAAGCTGAATTGATAAAAACAAGGACTAGAAAATATTGTCACAAGAGGACATAAAATTTCATCCAATTCTGATATGATATGAAACATGGGCGTACCCAGGATCAAATCTAGGGGGGGGGCATGGTCAGATGATGGTCGTCCAGATTGTGACATAGCTATTTTTTATATAGAGGTGAAAAGCCTTCGAATTAAAGGCCTAAAAACCCTCGAGTCCTATCAAAAAAAATCATTCCCCGTCGCCATCCACCAATTTTGTTTCGTTTCATCACATTATAAATATTTAATTTTTTTTTTTTTGCTTCTAGGGGGGGGGCAGCTGCCCCCTGCCCCTCGCTGGGTACGCCCATGATATGAAATGAAATCTTTTTTTTTTTAGAGCGAGTCCTTGAGAAAAATTGACTCTACATGGACCCTGAGCGGGTGTAAACCTTTAGAGCGCTAATTTAACGAAACCATTGGAGCTAGAAGGGTAGAAATTTTATATACACGTAGGCAAAAATTCAGTGGATATAGATCAATGATCCTTTTTACTCTCATCTGATTAGCTAATCGGATGGTGAGATATAATGAAAAAATAAATGTTTAAATATTAAATTTTAGCTTCATTTAAGTAATCTCTAGGAAATTCTAAACTCATTACAAAAAATCCGATGCAAATTGAAGAAGCGGTTTGCGAGTTAGAGACATTTGAAGATTCTAAGTTTTATTTCTTTTCTCTGTTAATATTTGGACCTCTTAATTCAGACAAAGGAGGGGCGGAGTCCGCCTCCCCCCTCCCCTCCTCTCTTTTTGTTGCTCTTGACCAAGGCGCGTCTTCCCCCCTTTTCTAAGAAAATAAAATAATAAATTAAAATTATATCTTCGGACAGATTAAAAAGAATTTTAGACTCGTAGAAAAAAAAATTTGTTATGATGGTCACACAAATTTCTCTTAACTTTGGCTGTGCTTGTCACCAGTGGGTTTCAGGGGGGCCCAGGGGGCCGGGCCCCCAAAGCCTTCTCCAAAACAAAAAAATACCTATTGTTTTCCCTAATGATTTTTTTTTTTTTTTAATAATTATTTTATTATTTCTCATAAATTCTAAAATCTAACAAAAAACTTATAAATAATTGAAAAAAATCTCGAATATTTATGAATTTTGTATTAAAATTATTTTTATTTCAAGAAAAAAAAATTTTTATTTGTTTTTTATTTATAAGTATTATATTATCTAAAAAATTTCTCCAGTTTAAGTTTCTTGGAAAAGGGGGGGAGGTCATAAAATTTTCCCCCCCAAGCAGAAATCGCTACGCTACTGCTTGTCACATCAGATTTTTTTGATTTTTTTTTAAACACTCACACTTTTTTTCACATTCACACTCACATGCACACAGTCTTTTCGGCCATTTAAGACTTTGACGATAATCGTTAATTATTAATATATCTCTTGGGGGTCGGGCATTTCTACTTAAGCCATTTGGTGGTATCCAATTGGCGTTAAATAAAATCATCGGACTGCCTGGGTCCGAACCCGCGACGTTCGGTATAGAAGGGAGGCACGCTACCAACTAGACCAAGCCCGTAGGCGTTTGTGTTGAGATCTATGATCGAGATATATTTCAAGATGTAAACTTTATAAACAAAAGAAAATATTTATATTTTGTTACCAAGGCAATCATTTCTCCTATCTTTCCTATACATAGTTATACAGTATAGTTGTACAGTATATTGAAATATACAATGAATGAAAAGGATAAGGAAAAAGACACAATCCCCTTATTTAAGCCATTTGGTTCCCCTATCTTTCCTATGAAGTACAAGAGTAAAGTGTGCTTCAAACAATTCTGAGAGCAAAATGAAAATATACATTTTAAAGAGCATCTAAAAAATAAATGATTTTTGAATTTTAATCAAAATCGTTTGAGCGAATTTTGAGAAAATCGAAAAAAACTGAAAAAGTACATGTATATAGAGGTAAGGGAAAGTAAAAATTTTAAGATCCCTTAATTTAGCAACATTATAAGATTTTATAGCCATTTTTAGAATTAAATTTTATAAAATTTGAGTATAAACAGATGAAATCAATCAATTTGACAATTATTTCAACTAATGGAAGAGCATCAAATTTTTTTTCCAATTCGATCGGCGCCCAGACACCAGCCAGGGAGACTCGCGTAACTCTTGTCTAAGCCTTTCGTCTCGCGCGAGATCGCTTTTCAAAAAATCGCTATATCTCTCTTATTTATTCAAGGATTTGAGGCAAAATGCAAAACTGGTCTCTTGAATTAATTATAAAGCCATAGGAATTTTTCTATTTAGCTACGCCCACATAAAATGAGGGTTTGTTGATGACACTCACGACTTGGAATGTCAACTCCCGCCAATATTTTTTAATTTATTGTTTTTTAATTAAATAAACATATTTAGGGCTTGATATCGATTGAATAAATTAAAATATAAAATATTCTAACTAAACCAATCCATTTTTGGCCAAGGAATGTTCTAGAAATAATAAAAAATCGATTTTAATTTATTTTGACAGATGAATTTTTTTATTTTCAAAATAATAAAAAAACTATTCAATATATATAAATAGAGAATAGTGCATTAGAATCAGCACTAAATCCTGAATCTTACACATTTATGCCAATTACTAGTTTGCTCTATTTAATAAGAGAGGTCACATCTATGTTTGCTTGAATTTTCGTAAATTTGCTAAAAACTAAAAAAGATATAAAATTGGTGTTTATTGATTCGTTATCTGAATTAAATACAGAATTTATTGGATATCTTAAATGTCTTCTACCTTTTATGTTTAATGATATTAAGCCTTCTCAAATTTTGTATCGTTTTTTGAGTATAACTCAAAAAATAATTGAGATACAAAAATAACAAAAGTAGTTTTGGAGTTTAGGCTTTCACAGTTGTTATCATAAGTAAAAGAATTATATTTTCGGTTTAACTGTGGTTTATTTGTAAAAATTACAACGTTTCGGCCACTCATTCTGTGGCCTTCTTCAGGTACAATTCAGCTAAGATTACAAAGGTTGTTACATCTGTGACAATCTCAATTGAACTGGAAGTTAAACAGAAAATCTAATTATTTTACTAATGATAACAAAAGTAGATTCTTAATCAGTGGCGTAGTGAGCTTAACTCGCGCCCGGGGCACAATACCCCCCCCCCCGCGCATTCGAAAACCATAACATTATACAGGGGCGTATATAGAAATTACTTTTTGGGGGCCCGAACTCAAAAATTTTCTTGCCTGCGGAAAATTTTTTGCCATGCTGTTAAAATCATTTTACCTTTTTTTAGGGAGGCTACGTTTTGCGGAATTTTTCCCCCTTCCTGTTGAAAAATTTTATTTTTTTTGCGGAACCAAATTTTTCCGACACGCGCAAATTTTTTTAAATTTTTTTCCCGGACACAAAAATTATTTTTTGTTTTGCGAATTTGTTTGCCGCCCCTTTGTGAGTAGCGCCCGGGGCATGATGACCCCCCCTTGCCCCCCTCTCGCTACGCCACTGGTACCCAATTCAATATGCAAAGTTTTTATTTTTTACTTTCTCTTACCTATGTATATATGTAATATATATATAGAGAGAAAGTATTGGATTCATGTCAAAAATTCGATGTCGAGATTTTGATGGATCTTCACGTTTTGAGGTCCCCTGAATCCAAAAAAGTGGTTTTCGCGACATGGTCTGTCTGTGGGTGGGTGGGTGGGTGTGTGGGTGTGTGTTCAATTTAAAGCATGAAGGAATTGAGCTATGAGGCTGAAATTTTATATTTAAGTAAAACACCCCCCGGGACCGGAAAAATAAGCTTTTAATCAAAATCGGCCAAAGAGTACTAGTACTTTACTGATGTACTTTTTCAGTTTTTTTCGATTTTCTCAAAATTTGCTCCAACGATTTTTTTTTTAATTCAAAAATCAATTATTTTTTAGATGCTCTTTCAAATGTATATTCTCATTTTGTGATTCAAATCTTCTGAAGACCACTTTACTCTTGTACTCCATAGAAAAGATAGGACAAATGGTTGCCATGGTAACAAAATATAAATATTTTCACATATAAATTTTACATTTTGAAAATCAAATGTACCGTACTGTCGGGAACTAAATATATGTCGACACAAAAAATCTGGTGTGACAAGCACAGTACACAACTTTCGATTACCGAAGGTAAGAGAAAGTTGTGTGCTGTGCGCCAGTCACACCAGATTTTATAACGTATATTAGGCTTAAGAAACGGCGAGACGAGGGGAAGTGGCGCCTGCATCTTCCCTCCAGGCATTATCGCCGGCCGGCGGTAATGCTGCTATTCTTGGAAATAACTATTAAACCCTTTTTCTTAGAAATTTTAATATCTCCATCGCAAATCTATCGTCTAAATAAATTGATTAATTAGACCCAGAGAGAATGATTTCATTTGTTGTTAAGTAATAATAAATAATGCTTTCTCTTGGATGGGAGAGACAAATAAATAATAGTAAAGAAGATAAAAAAACCATATATATATTTTGGTGAGACAAAACGTCCCTTAAGAATTCGTCTCAGAGAACACTTTAACACCGTGCGAGATAAACAGATGAAAACAGCCCTTTCGATACACAGCCTGGACTTCAAACATGAAATGGATTTTGAAAAAGCAAAAATTATATGTTTTGAAAAAAAATGAAGACAAAAGGAAATTCAAAGAGGCGGCTAACATCCAAATGAATATAAACAGTGCTATTAACTTCAAGACGGATACCGAAAACCTCTCAGAATGTTATAGTTTAATAATGGACAAATTAAAATAGTCTCTGTTAATGCCCCTTGGTTTCTTTATATTTTTTATTTTTTTATTTTTACTTTCTCGTATAGAGAAAGTTATGTAATCGTAAAAAAATTTGACTTCGAGATTTTGATGTTTCTCCACGTTTTAGACCTCCCTGAGTCCAAAAAGACCATTTTTGGCATTATGTCTCTGTGTGTGTGTGTGTGTGTGTGTGTGTATGTGTGTGTGTGTGTGTGAACACGATTGCTTAAAAACCAAAGCAGCTAGATAGATGAAATTCGGTATATGCTCCTTACACTAAAGTTGTAGACTTCTATCAACTTTTGGAGTAAATACGTCACTTGGAAGTAGTACTTTACTTAAAAAGTTTTTTCAAAAATTTTGAAATTTTCAATTTTTTTGTTATATTATGATAAAATACTCTATTTTAAAAAGTTTTTATTCTTTGACATTTTTACGAAAACTGAATAGTTTTTGAAATAATCACAGAAGAAATAGAAAATTTTCGTTAATTTTGATAAAATAATCAAAACAAAATCATACAAGTGTCATTAAAAAAAGGGTAAATATAAACAAATGAATTTGTGAAACAAATGACACACACACACACACACACACACACACAGACATAATGCCAAAAATGGTTTTTTTGGACTCAGGGAGGTCTAAAACGTGGAGAAACATCAAAATCTCGAAGTCGAATTTTTTTACGATTACATAACTTTCTCTATACGAGAAAGTAAAAATAACCCATAGATGTGTAGAGACTATTCTTAGATGTTTTTTACTGTATATAATAAAAGACAAAATTACTTTATAATTAGTCGCAATATAATCTTAATCCATGTATGTTAATGACAAAAGTGCGGGCGTTTATACAAAGGTTTGTTTCCTGGAGAGGGATTTTTTAGAAAGATCACCTATGAAAAGATAAAAAAATTTTTTTAATGTGTATTAATATCAAAAAATTTTAAAATTGAATATAAACCTTTCCAGGTACAAAACCACTCACTGAAAAAGATAAGCTGAAATGTTATCGAAACCAGCATTGGTTTGATAACCTTTTAGAAATAATATAATTTTTTTTTACTTTCTCTTAGCCTATATATGAAATATATAGGAGAGAAAGTATTGCGATCATGTCAAAAATTCGATGTCGAGATTTTGATGGATATACATGTTTTGAGGTCCCCTGAGTCCAAAAAAGTGGGTCCCGCAAATTGGTCTGTGTGTATGTATGTGTGTGTGTGTGTGTGTGTGTGTGCGTGCGTGTGTGCGTGCGTGTGTCTGTATGTGTGGACAGATTTTTAGCATGAAGGAATTGAGCTACCGGATTGAAATTTTATATTTAACTTAGGTACCTTCCCACACGCTCAAAATAAGCTTTTGAACAAAATCGGCCAAAAAGTACTAGTACTTTACTGATGTACTTTTTCAGTTTTTTTCGATTTTCTCAAAATTCCCTCCAAGGATTTTTTTTTAAATTCAAAAATCAATTATTTTTTAGATGCTCTTTAAAATGTATATTCTCATTTTGCCGTTGAAATCTTCTGAAGACCACTTTACTCTTGTTCTTCATAGGAAAGATAGAAATGGTTGCCATGGTAACGGAATTTAAATCTTTTTTTCTTTTTTAGATTAAAAATCAATTATTATTTAAATTCCCATTTATTTGTGTCTTTAATTGCTTAGGAGAAAACACATATATCTCTCTCTCTCTCACTTGCAAACATTATCGCCTGTCTCTCCGCCTTCTCTCATAGGCCTAATGTTAATTTCCTATAGGGATTTGTATGTTAATTTCGATTCAAAAGGGGGTCCCCTTTAGAACTTTTTAGGCATTTAAAATTTTTTTTTCCAATTCTTATGAAATTTTGTATTTATTTACGATTCTATATTGTGTATAAAATGTCCAAATATGAGATTAAAATTTTGAAAAATAACCATAGTTTATTTGAAGCAGTCAACATTTAAAAATGCAAGTTTGAAACTAAGGTGCTATCGGAAACTAAATATATCTCGACACAAAAAATCTGGTGTGACCAGCACAGTGCCCAACTTTCTCTTACCGAAGGGTAAGAGAAAGTTGTGTGCTGTGCGCCAGTCACACCAGATTTTTTAAATTGTATTGTTTTTATGTACTTAAAAGGCCTACGTTTTTAAATAATAAAAAACGTCTAGTATTTATTCTTTACTATTTTATGGCCCTATTAATTATAATTAATATAATTAATATAATTATAATTAAAAGGGAATAATATATTATTCCCTTTTCAATATTAGATCTCACTCTATTTCAAAAAAATTTGGTGTGACTGGTCGCTCAGCACACAACTTTCTCTTACCTTCGGTAATCGAAAGTCGTGTTCTGTGCTTGCACACCAGATTTTTTACTCAAAACGACCCCAGAAATTAAAAAAAAAAAAAAAAAATTGTAATGCGCTTAAATATACATGTGTACATTTTTTTGCTTAAATCTCCGGAAATATTCATCGGATTAGGATGAGGTTTGGAAAATTTGTAGTGCCAAGTGGGTCTAAGAAGTCATTAAAACTAGAAGTGAATCAGGCCGCAGGGAGCTGTAAAAAATGTGCGGTAAATTATTATTCCAAACCACGGTTTTCTCAGTTTCCTTTGAACCAAATCTTTTGAAATTCAGCCATAATAATTGGGACGATAGTCTCTTGGCCTGGAGCAAATTTCATGACAATTCGTTCAGTAGTTCAGAAGTTATTCGTAAAAAATGAAAAAAAAAAAAATTACGTTTCAAGATTTCAAACTTGGTTATTTCAAAGAATATAACGAGATCTAATTAAGTATTTAATTTAATTATATAATTAATATATTTAAATCTCTCATACATTATTTGTTTAAATTTTATATAAATTTTAATTGCATAATGGCTTTGATTTTGAGGGATTTAAGTAGACTGTGGCCATTGGGTAGATAAAAGTCAGGATTCTACGCAACTATACTTAGGGATACGGTATCGAAAAAAAAGTATCGATACTTGTACTTGGTATCGTATCGAAAGGAAAGTATCGATACCAGAAAGTATCGGATGAAAAGTATCGATACCAGTAGGTATCGAGTATTTTTTAAAGTATGAGTATTTTTCCTCTTTTTTTAAGTTTTTCGGCATCTTAGGCTCATGACGTCGTTCAAAGGGCCCAAAGGAAGATCAACGAGGTATACTGGTATTTTCCTCAAAGTAATGAGTACCAGAAGGACGGGGCTTTCTCAACCAAAATACGGATTTCGCCAAAATAAAAGTCTGTCCATTTTCACTGGTCGACAAAAATGAACTTTTTTCTATCACAAGAATAAAGATATAGATATGAGATTCTAGAAATATTTTTCATAAATTCAAATATCATTTCAGTTTTTCCCCATCAGGCACACTTTTAGAGATATATTGAAAAATAAATTTTAATAGAAAAAGTGCTCTAAACGGCTAATGGAAAAATTCTAACTACATATCTGAATTCACTATAAAAAAATGTTTTAAATTCACTAATCCGATTTCTTGTGAAGAAAACCTTGTCGATCAGTATTTTTATTAGTTTATATATTGGCCTTCAGTCGAGTGAAAACTTTGCTAGTGACTAGACGTGCTGCGATTCTCACCTGTGTATTGGAAGAAATTATCGAATATTCAGATGAGCGAGGAGCAGATTGGCGAGGTAACTCGTCCTCCTGACCACGGAGAGGGGGAAGATGGACGAGCGACAAATTCATACTATAATACACCCATGGCCTTATCAGATGAGGATTATGATGGAAATCATCAAAACTTAACTTCTATTAATAACGGTGCCTTATCGGTTAGCCTAAAAAACATTATTGATGCGCACAAATCAAATACTGATAGTTATGTAATTAAAACCACTAATATTGAACAAGATAATATAAAGATGACCTTACAAAAAACAACCTCTATTAATAATAATAAATATAATTTCAATTTTAAATATGAAGATACAGATTTGGGCCCTTATTACATACATGTCGAAAATAAAGATAAAGAAAAGAAAATTATTCATGAAATGACTATGGGACATCTCTTGCACAATAAGCTAAATTTCAAGGAGAAAGTTGTTACTATTGATAAATTAACAAGAAATACGATAAGAGTTGAATTGATTAACTATCAGGTGGCTAATGAATTATTAGAAATTTTTAGTTATAATTCAGAACATCCTTTTGTCGCTTTTGTTCCACGATATAAAACCCAGTGCCAAGGTATAGCTAGAAATGTTGATACATCATTTGATGAAGAATATTTATGTAAAAATATTGAAACAGATGCTAACTATGAGATACTCCATGTCAGAAGGATGAAACGCAGGGTCACAAACCAGTCAGGAGAATCTGTTTTGATTCCTAGACAGATGATAGTAATCACGTTTAGAGGGAAGAATCTCCCCTATCATATCAAAATAAATAGTGTGAGATGTGTGGTCGAACCATACATTAGACCTGTTGTTTTTTGTCATTCCTGCTTATCTTTTGGTCATAGAGAAGATAGGTGCTTTAGAAAAGATAGAAAGAAATGCATGGATTGCGGGAAGTTAATGCACGAAAATCAATGTGAAAGGAAGCGGTGTGCACTATGTTATTCTCCTGATCATGGTACTTTAAGCAACAAATGTCCCAAATATCAGCAACAGGAAAGAATAAATGAGATAATGGCAGAAAAAAACTTGCCATTCCAAGATGCCTATAAAATTGTAACTTCTACAACTTGGGCCAGTGTAGCCTCTCGTAACAAATTTTCTGCTTTAAGTGAGGTAGATTCAGAGGAGAATTTTCCCTCCATTAATAGGCCGAATGTTTTTAATACAATTAGACAAACAAAATCATATGATGCCCCAAATCGGGGTAACATTTCTGGGAGCAGTACAAGTGGTATTGCAAACACAAAAAAAAGGAAAATGCAGTACCAGGAGAAGAATATATTCCCAAGAGAAAAACCCATTTCAATTCCATCTGCCCCCTTACCTCCAAATCCTTATCGACCTCAACTGGAGATTCAAAAGGTTATAAATAGCATTTTAGGAATTTTACAAAATACCTTGGTAAACTCATTGGGAGAAGAAGGTAAAGATGTTTTCGAAGATGAAGCTCTGAAAGATCAAATTAATAATATATTAAAATATTTGAATTTGAAATCTAATAATGAATATTCAAGCAGATAAGAAATTTTTAAGATTTTTACAATGGAATGCACACTCGTTAAATAACAAACTTAATTTTGAAAATGCCTTAATAGAAGAGAAGATAGATATTGCTGTCATCTCAGAAACATGGCTCAGGCCCAATCGCACCCTAAGGTTTAAAGGGTACCAAATTATACGCAGAGACAGGATTGATGGATATGGCGGGGTAGCGATATTAATAGCCAACTATCTTCCATACAGAGAGATAAGATTTGCTCCCACTTTTAATAGTGACATTATGGTCTGCGGCATAGTGATTTTAACTAAACCTGAAATTTCTATCCTTTCGATATACAGGGCAGAACATGCAATAGCTACCTCTAGAGATTGGATCAATATATTTTCACATCTAAGAGGCCAGTTTATTATTGCGGGCGATTTCAATGCCCATCATGAATTATGGGGATCAGACCGTAGAAATAGTCACGGAAACGCACTGCTCAATGCAGTTGAGACTTTAGATCTTGTAGTCCTGAACGATGGTTCTCCCACAAGGATGACGAAGCCGACATCAAAGGTTTCAGCAGTTGATTTAACTATTTCTTCTCCTTCGATTGCTCCCTTGATTAACTGGAGAGTGACAGAGGATACCCTAGACTCTGACCATTATGCGATTATTTACACATGTGGAGTAGATAGTACTAATAAACGGACAATTGTTCCAGCAGTTAAGTGGAAAATAGATCCAAACAAGTGGCCAGATTATTCTCATAATATAGCGAACAAGTTTACGCCTATTCCTAATTTCAGGAGCGCAGAAGATAAAATTGAGTTTTTAAAGGAAAGTATAAAAGATGGTGCAACAGAAACCTTTATTACCAGCAGGCCTTTTGTTCCAAGGAAGCCTAAGTCTCCCCCATGGTGGAGTGGTGACTGTGCAGAGGCAATCGCAAGACGAAAGGAAGCTCTCAGAAGATATAAAAATGAAGGAACATATGAAAATTTTCTAGAATGTAAGAGAGAAATTGCAAAAACGAAGAGAGTGTTGAGGCAAAAGTCCCAGGACTCTTGGAAGAACTATTGTAGTAGTCTGAACCGTACAACACCAATTAAAAATATATGGGCACGAGCTAAATCACTTAACGGAAATAATAAGAGCATAAATAAGTGTGAGATAGACGACTCCTGTATGGATCAATTTATTGATATCATCGCTCCATCGTTTGTATCTCTACCTATGGAGAGTCTCTCCCTGCCTATTTCCAACTATCCTGATCAACAATTGCTTAGTCCTATAACTATGGTGGAACTAGTAAAGGCTTTAAAACGATCTCCTAATACATCACCTGGCATCGATTCCATAACATATGATATGATCGAAAATCTTCCTTTAGTAGGCAAGGAATTTTTATTGTCGATTTATAATGATTTGTGGGTGAAATCTGAAAGTTTAGGAACCTTGAACCACATTCTAGTCTTGCCCATTTTAAAGCCTAATAAAGATCCTTCAAGTCCTACCGCTTATCGACCAATCTCACTTATGTCGAGTCTTTTGAAAACATATGAAAGGATAATTAAGAGAAGATTGGAGTTTTATCTATTTAACAACGATCTTATCCCGGAATATCAGTTTGGCTATAGACCCCGTTTTGGAACACAGGATGCATTAGCACATGTTGTAACTAATATACAGCAATCTCTCTCTAGTAATGAGTATATGGGTACGATATTCCTAGATTTCAAAGGTGCGTATGATACAGTCCAGCTTCAAATTTTGGAGAGGAAATTAGTCTCTCTGGGAATTCCTTTGCCTGCAGCGAGGAATATAATAAAGATATTTCACAATCGAACCATTTTTGTCAAGGTGAATGGCGACACCAAGATAGGTCCAAGAACAGTGGCGAATGGGTTACCACAGGGGTCAGCCTTGAGCCCTCTACTTTTCAATGTTTACACTAGAGATATGTTTGGTATTTTTGATGATAGTTTTCATCTTACGCAATATGCTGATGATTTTTGCATTCAAACATCTTGTAAGAAATTGGGAGAATGTAATGAAAATTTAAGTCGATCAGTGCGGTTATTACAGAATTGGATTCATGATAATGGTTTTGAGTTATCAAATGAGAAGACCGTAGTGGTGTACTTCACTAGACACAATCTACACCATGTTGGAAGTATTAATCTGGCTTCGAGGAATTTCGCTATTAAAGATGCACATCAATATCTTGGAATGACCTTGGATAAAAAGTTAACCTGGGACCAACATATAAAACAATTGACTACAAGGAGTGAAAAAGGATTAAATATCCTCAGAATGACAACCAATCGGAAGTGGGGTGCCCATCCTAGTATAGGGCTCCTTTTTTATCGAGCATACATTAGATCCATAATAGATTATGGATCAACGTTATATGGATCGGCTACTAAGACACGCTTGCAAGTTGTAGATAGAATACAACGCAAAGCACTTAAGACGTGTTTAGGTTTAATGCAATCTACTCCCTCTGAGGCCTTATTAATAGAGGCAGGGGAACCCCCCTTATCTGAAAGAAGATTTTTTTTGAGCTGCAAGACTCTAATTAAAGATCATGTCAATGCTCATTGTTTGCTCAATAGTAAGATTAGTATCTTAGAAAAAGAGTCCGCCAAACAATATTGGAATCTGAAAAGTAAACCACCGTTAGTAGCAGCTTTTAAATTTTTGAATACACTGGGCCCAATTTGGGATGAGTTACTAGTTTACAGAAATGACGAAGTATGGATTTCGGATTTTATGCCTCATATAGCCTTTCCTGCTTATACAGTAAACCCATCTGTAAATCAGGCTATTCATCTAGATTATAAAAGTCGCAGATCAAATTCCATAAGTATTTATACAGACGGGTCCAAATCAGATGGAATCGCCACCTCTGCATACCTAGATGAAACAAATAATATCCACAGTACCTTTGTGCTAAGTAGATGGTCTTCGAGTTTTTATGCAGAAGCAAGAGCCCTCCTAGAAGCTTTAAAGTATCGGCTGAGCTTACTTTCGGATTTACATACTTTTATATTTACAGACTCCCAAAGTTGTCTTCTGGCCTTGAAGAACTTTGATTGGAAGAGTTCAAGTCCTATTATATGTGAAATTTTTAAGATTTTAAACCTTTTACATGAGCGAAACATTGAAATCTCTATGATTTGGGTCAAAGGGCACTCCGGGATTAAGTCAAATGAAAGAGTGGATAATATAGCGAGAAGTGCGACTACAGACAATTCAACTGAGGTCAAGGAGATTCTCCCAACTGACTTGATGAATTTTTGTGTACGTGAAATAAGGTCTAGATGGCAAAAGCAATGGCAAGAGCTATTTTTTGTAAAATATACATTTTATATGAAGATTGTGGAAAAAATACCACCAAGTCCTTGGTATTATAGTTTAAATTGGTCGAGAAAACATATTATCACCATTTCAAGACTAAGGATGAACCACCACTGCCTCAGATCTCATCTTGCCAAAATCGGGTGTGCTGAGGATGGAATATGTGTAAAGTGTTCTCTCGGTAGACTCGAAGACATAATCATATACTTTTCGAATGTCCCGCGCACCGAAATCGAAATGATTTTTACAATCAGTT
>JAKCPI010031410.1:0-34873 GCA_023213315.1 Euborellia annulipes | reverse complement strand
TTAAATACAGAATTTATTGGATATCTTAAATGTCTTCTACCTTTTATGTTTAATGATATTAAGCCTTCTCAAATTTTGTATCGTTTTTTGAGTATAACTCAAAAAATCTGGTGTGACTGGCGCACAGCACACAACTTTCTCTTACCTTCGGTAATCGAAAGTTGTGTTCTGTGCTTGTCACACCAGATTTTTTGTGTCGACATATATTTAGTTCCCGACAGTACGGTACATTCGATTTTCAAGTTGTAAAATTTATAAGTATGGCAAAATATTTATATTTTGTTACCATGGCAACCATTTATCCTATCTTTCCTATGAAGCACAAGAGTAAAGTGGTCTTCAGAAGATTTCAATTGCAAAATGAGAATATACATTTTAAAGAGAATCTAAAAATTAATTGATTTTTGAATTTTAAAAAAAATCGTTGGAGCAAATTTTGAGAAAATCGAAAAAAACTGAAAAAGTACATCAGTAAAGTACTAGTAATCTTCGGCCGATTTTGATTAAAAGCTTATTTTTCCGGTCCCGGGAGGTGTTTAACTTAAATATAAAATTTCAACCTCCTAGCTCAATTCCTTCATGCTTAAAATTGAACACACACACACCCACACACACACACACCCACCCACACACACACACACAGACAGACCATGTCGCGAAAATCACTTTTTTGGATTCAGGGGACCTCAAAACGTGAAGATCCATCAAAATCTCGACATCGAATTTTTGACATGAATCCAATACTTTCTCTAATATATATATTACATATATACATAGGTAAGAGAAAGTAAAAATAATTGAGATACAAAAATAACAAAAGTAGTTTTGGAGTTTAGGCTTTCACAGTTGTTATCATTAGTAAAAGAATTAGATTTTCGGTTTAACTGTGGTTTATTTGTAAAAATTACAACGTTTCGGCCACTCATTCTGTGGCCTTCTTCAGGTACAATTCAGCTAAGATTACAAAGGTTGTCACATCTGTGGCAATCTCAATTGAACTGGAAGTTAAACAGAAAATCTAATTGTTTTACTAATGATAACAAAAGTAGATTCTTAATCAGTGGCGTAGTGAGCTTAACTCGCGCCCGGGGCACAAACCCCCCCCCGCCGCATTCGAAAACCATAACATTATACAGGGGCGTATATAGAAATTATTTTTTGGGGGCCCGAACTCAAAAATTTTCTTGCTTGCGGAAAATTTTTTGCCCTGCTGTTAAAATCATTTTACCTTTTTTTAGGGAGGCTACGTTTTACGGAATTTTTCCCCCTTCCTGTTGAAAAATTTTATTTTTTTTGCGGAACCAAACACGCGCAAATTTTTTAAAATTTTTTTCCCGGACATTAAAATTATTTTTTGTTTTGCGAATTTGTTTGCCGCCCCTTTGTGAGTAGCGCCCGGGGCATGATGACCCCCCTTGCCCCCCTCTCGCTACGCCACTGAATGGGGGGGGTTTGAACCCCCAAATCCCCCCCCCCGTGGCTACGCCTATGCGTACAGCACACACCTTTCTCAAATAATTTTTTTTTTTATTTAAAATAAAATATAAAGATATCTTTGTGGCTGGAAATATTTCTAAGGCGGAGTCAAAAAAAAATTCTAAGACATATGCGGCCAAAATTATTTCTTTTATTATGCCGTTCCAGGTTGACGTTTCGGCCACTTGTCTAAGCCATCTTCAGAGCCGGAGGCGCAAATACTAAGAAGCACACATCAAACCCAACCGGCATCTGGTTCATTTCTAACTAATGAACTAATCCTTATTTCTAATTCTTTTTATCCAACCTCTTCTATGCTAGGGAAAATGACCTAGTGAGAGGAGGGACTCCCTTCCAGAGGACGGGATGTCACAGCAACTCCCTCTCCATGTAGAATTGACTGGGGGTTATTGTGGTGAGATCCAATATTCCAATCCAGTGCCTGCTTGAAGGTTTGTTTGCCAGATTTTAATTTTAGAGAGATCAAATGATATTCTCTAAAACATATCAGCCCCCGGGTTTGGCGTAGTAGGTAGCGTGCCTACCTTCTATATCAAACGTCGCGGGTTCGGACCCAGGCAGTCCGATGATTTTATTTAAGCCATTTGGATTACAGATGGCTTAAATAGAAATGCCTGAACCCCCAATATATATATTAATTACAACGGTTATCGTCTAAAGTCTAATATGGCCTGAGTTGCCGAAAATACTGTGTGAATGTGTGTATGAGTGTGAGTGTGAATGAGAAAAAAGTGTGAATGTTTTTTACATAAAAAAAAAAAAACATCAGTTTTGTTATTTTGTTTGATTTTGTTATTGAAATGAACAATAAAACAAAAACAAAATAGAATGATTCTGTCCATTTCTCGGAAATGAGATGGAAAAAAAAAATTAAAGGACATTTATGCTAAAATAATAACAAAATAATAATAACTGTAACGCCAACGTCGCTCTGAATGAAATTTTTTCTCCCACTGGTAAATCTTATTTAAAAATGTGTTTGACGTCATTTTATAATCTATTTTTTTAATTTTTAGTTTTAATTTAATTACTCGAAAGGCCACTTGCTCTGTGTAAGTGTAACAATAGATAGTTATTTACGTAATGAGAAAGCCATCATTGATATATCCTTAGCAGGTATTGATTACCAGTCAAGAAACGTTCCTCTTTTATTATTTGTTTAAAATAAAAAGAAATTTCCATTAATGAAAAAAAAAATCTTTTTTTTTTTTATTAAATATTCCATTCAGGAATCTCATTTCGTTAAATAATAAATATTGATCTTGTATTTATATGTAAATTACCCCCACTCTCTCTCACTCTCTCATGTTCAACTTATATTTGTACTTTTTTTTTTTTTGAAGAAAAAGTCAATTAGAGGGGGGGGGGAATTGGGATCAAAGTTTGCGAATCTCATTGTTATTCAAGATGACATCACCGATGCTGATGCGACCTGTAACGAACAATTAATTTTCTTATTAAAAAAAAAAAAAAATGAAATTTTTATCTTGTAAAACAAGGAATAAGATCTTTTAAGTTAATAAGTTCCAATAATCTATTACCAACCGATACAGTGGAATCCAGAATATTCGTTAATTTGTTTTTTTTTTAAAGCTTTTATGGTTTGAATTATTATTATAGGGGGAATTTGTAATTATAGACCAGGGGTGGCCAAACTACGGCTCGCGAGCCACATGCGGCTCTTTGAAGGATTATTTGTGGCTCTCGATAAATGCACCCGAGTTTCCTTTTTCATTTTTGTGTGATTATATTAATAATTTAAAAAATTAAAAAATAACATTGCGTGATTTTATGAAACCACGATGCAAGTGAAACTCTTTTTCGGATTGTAGGCGTTTAACTGAAAATTTTCAGAAAATTATTCAATTGAGGATTAGGGTGACGAAACAAGATTTTCAGCCGAAACCGAAACCGAAACCGAATATTGGCCTCAACCTTAGTTTCGGCCGAAACCGTAACCGAAACCGAAACTTGTATTTCCTATAAAATTTTTTTTCATTTTACCTTTTGTTTTTTTGATTTTTTTTCCCTCCCGTGAAAATCATTTTACCTTTTTTAGGGAGACTAAAATTTTTTTCTCCCTCAAGTCAAATTATTTGACCTTTTTTTTTTTTTGCATCGAGTCTCATCCCATTTTTTCAGACTCTGGTTTCGGCCGGCCGAAGGTTCGGCCACTTTTTGGCCGAAACCGAAACTACGGCCGAAACCATGATTTTTGGCCGAAACTGGCCGAAACCGTAACCGAAACCGAATATTCGTCGGTTCCTATTGAGGATATTAAAATCGCGTTTTTAATCTTAATAATTGTAAAATGGGAATGAAAATGGCAAATAAATAGGGGCATGTTTTTTTTTAACACTCGCTTTTTTCTCATTCACATATAGGAAAGAGAATGTAAAAAAAATAATAGGGGGGGGGGGGGCCGTGAGATATTTATATGGTCCCCAATGGGGCCGCGACTCAAAAAGTTTAACAAGCACTGAACTAAAGGTCTAAAGGGATGGATTTTATTATTTAATATATTTATGAGAAATAAGCATCTCTTTGATTGAAGACAAAATATTTTTAAATTTTATTTTTTCTCAAAGGATTGAATTCTTTATAGATAAATATGCCGTCTTTTATTCTTATAGTTAAAAAAAGTTTCGAATAAAATCTTATAAAAGCATAAAAAGAAGAAAACAATCAATTTGTCAATAATTTCAAATGCTGGGAGAGCATCGATTTGTTTTTTCTAATTCGATCTGCGCCCAGAGTGCAGCCAGGGAGCCTCGCTTCACTCTCGTCTAGGCTTTTCTTCTCGCGCAAAATCGCTTTTTAAAAAATCTCTCTATCTCTCTTATTTGTCGTTGGATTTGTGGCAAAATGCAAAACTGGTCTTTTCAATCAATTATAAAGCTATAGACATTTTTTTTATTTAACTACGCCCACATAAAATGGGGGTTTATTAATGGGCCTTTTACATCTTCGAATTTTAACTGCCTCTTTCATTTTCTAATTTATTGTTTTTTAATTAAATAAACACATTTAGGCCTTGGTATTGCTTGAATAACTTAGTATATAAAATATTCAAGCAAAAACAATCAAATTTTAGTCTCAAAACGTTCTGAAAATGATTAAAAATCGATTTTCCAAATTTATTTTGACATAATAATTTTTACTATCTCTTAAAATTCAAAATTCAATTATTTTTTTGATGCTGTTCTCATTTTGCTTTCAAAATTGTTTGAAGACCACCATGGGCGTAACTAGAAAATTTGGCTGGGGGGGGGGCATGGGGCCAGCTATCCTCCGGTGGACCTGGAAAGCCCCATATTTTTTTTTTTAACACCACTTTTTTCTCATTCACACATTCTTTTCGGCAACTTAGGCATTTAAATTTTTAACTACTCGTATTTTTAAATATATCTATTTGGTGTCCAGGCATTCTTATGTAAGCCATTTGGTATCCAAATGCCTTAAATAAAATCATCGGACTGCCTGGGGTCCGAACCCACGACTTTTGGTATACGAGGTTAGCACGCTAACCCCTACACCAAGCCCCGAGGGCTAGACGAATATTAAAAACAGAAAAATATTTATTTAGTATTTGAATCGATTGAAATTATTTTAAAAATTATATTTTATCAATTTAAAAATTTAATAATTAAATCTCACAATTATTTTTTTATAATTCGTCATATATACATGGATAAAACTAGGCAGATGTAAAAACGTATAAAAAACCAACTGGTTCAAAGATAAATAATTTTATTGACATTTTTTTTCTCGTTGGGTTTTGCAGGCGCATGGGCGTAACTAGAGAATTTGGCTGGGGGGCCATGGGACCAGCTATCCCCCGGAGGGTCTGGAAAGCCCCATATTTTCTCAATCCTTCTTGGGGCAGAGAGCATTCTGGGGGGCCATGCTCCCCCGGCACCCCCTAATTACGACCATGCCTCTCCCTCCCCTAACTCATTACTAATAAGTGTACAACCCCTAAGGTATTTATTTAAAATTTATATAATATTTATTTATTTAATAAAAATTGGGAGTTCGGAGATTGATAATAAAGAGAGAAAAAAAAAAAACTGTTTGAAAATTTTATATACAGATAAAAGGGAAAATTTCAGAGAATATATTAATAGAACGATGATCATTTTTACTATCATTTGATTGGTTGAATGGATGGTTAGATTAAAGAAAAAATATATTCTTAATTATTCAATTTTAGTTCCATGTGAATATTCTCTAGGAAATTCTAAACTCATTACAAAAAATCCGATGCGAATTGGATGCGCCGTTTCCGAGTTATAGACGATTGAAGTTTCAGAGTTTTTATTCATTTCCACTGTGAATTATTTCTTGATCTTAAATTGACCAAAGGAGGGGAGGGTGGCGGCTGGCAGGTTCCCCCACCCCACCGCTCTGATTGTCGCCAGGCGCCCTCCCCCCCCTCGTTTCTAAGAAAAATGATTTCTCTTTTTAAAAATAATAATTTAATAGCTTTTAAGTTATTTTTTTTTTTATGGACATTTGGAAGAATTATAAAAATTGAACGAGAAAAAAAGAATTAATTAAGCAGTCAGAGAATATTGCCAAATAAATGATAGTTATTTATTTAGTTAGATGTAAAATCTTTCAATTCTTCATCATCACATGGTCGTTATATTTATTTGAACACAAGCGATATTTCTTCGATCTTATATTAGTGTAAGGTATAGGTAGTTAAATATCAAATTGTAAAATTTAATTTAGATGAAATGATTTGAGTACTTCAAACAATTTTCACAAAATATTACTGATGTACTTTTTAAAAGGGCATCTAAATAATTGATTTATATGAATTTTAATCTAATAAGTAAAAGATTTAAATTCTGTTACCATGGCAACCATTTCACCTATCTTTCCTATGAAGAACAAGAGTAAAGTGGTCTTCAGAAGATTTCAACGGCAAAATGAGAATATACATTTTAAAGAGCATCTAAAAAATAGTTGATTTATTAATTAAAAGAAAAAAAATCGTTAGAGCGAATTTTGAGAAAATCGAAAAAAACTGAAAAACTACATCAGTAAAGTACTAGTACTTTTTGGCTGATTTTGATTAAAAGCTTATTTCCACCCCTCAGGGGGGGGTGTCTAACTTAAATATAAAATTTCACCCTCCTAGCTCAATTCCTTCATGCTTAAAATTGAACACACATAGGCAAGAGAATGTAAAAAAAAAAAAAAAAAAAAAAAAGGGGGGCCGTGAGGGTCCCAACAAGTTGGCTACTCAAAAAGTTTAACAAGCAATGAACTAAGGGTCTAAAGGGATGGATTTTATTATTTAATATATTTATGAGAAATAATCATCTCTTTGATTGAAGTCAGAGAAATTTTATTTTTTCTCAAAGGATTAAATTTTTTATAGATAAATTTGCAGTCTTTTATTCTTATAGTTAAAAAAAGTTTCGAATAAAATTTTATAAAAGCATAAAACGATGAAATCAATCAATTTGTCAATAATTTCAAATGCTGGGAGAGCATCAATTTGTTTTTCTAATTCAATCTGCGCCCAGAGTGCAGCCAAGGAGCCTCGCTTCACTCTCGTCTAGGCTTTTCTTCACGCGCACAATCGCTTTTCAAAAAATCTCTCTATCTCTCTTATTTTTCGTTGGATTTGTGGCAAAATGCAAAACTGGTCTTTTCAATAAATTATAAAGCTATAGACATTTTTTTATTTAACTACGACCACATAAAATGGGGGTTTATTTATTGCCTTTTACATCTTCAATGTTTAACTGCCCCTTTCATTTTCTAATTTATTGTTTTTTAATTAAATAAACACATTTAGGCCTTGATATTGATTGAATAACTTAGTATATAAAATATTTAAGCAAAAACAATCAAATTTTAGTCTCAAAACGTTCTGAAAATGATTAAAAATCGATTTTCCAAATTTATTTTGACATTTTAATTTTTTTACTTTCTCTTAAAATTCAAAAATCAATTATTTTTTTGATGCTGTTCTCATTTTGCTTTCAAAATTGTTTGAAGACCACCATGGGCGTAACTAGAGAATTTGGCTGGGGGGGGGGGGGGCATGGGACCAGCTACTCACCGGTGGGCCTAGAAAGCCCCATATTTTCTCAATTTTTTTTTTTTGGGCAAGGAGCTTTCTGGGGGAGCCCCCCCCCCCCGTCACCCCCCTAGTTACGCCCATGCGCAGGCGTAGCCGAGTTTTATACATTTTACCCGCGATTTTTGTATAAAACTACAAAATCATGTATAAAACCCAACTCTCCAATTATTCAGCAAATTTTAAAGAATTATCAAGAGAAGTAAAATAAATGTGTTTAATTTTTAATATTTAAATTCAATACATATATTTTGTACTTTTATTTATGTTTTCAATAAATATAATAATTTCAGTAAAAAAAATTTTTATTTTTTTCGGTCTTAAGAAATTTTGTTCACAGACAGACAAACCATGCCGCAAAAACCACTTTTTCGGGCTCAGGAGACCTCAAAACGTGAAGATCCATCAAAATCTCGACATCGAATTTTTGACATGAATCCAATACTTTCTCTCTATATATATATTATATATATACATAGGTAAGAGAAAGTAAAAAAACATTCTCTAACTTAACAATACTCTACCCAACAGCCAATAAAGACATATTTACAAACGAATATCGTTTGCACCCGTTATTGATTTGTGCTGCACTCTAGCGGAGAAACTGCACATTAATTCATCTCATTCTGATAAATTCACTTTGCTTTAATGAAAACACTGTTTATAGATCTAATATAAATGTAAACAAAAAATTATTAGTATTATATATAAGATTTTCAAACGGTTACCCATTTAAACCATGTCTGTCTTAACTTCGGCGATCAAGCTGGAATCTTTTTTTATATATAGATCTAAAATAAAAAAAAAATATTAATTAGTTTCATAGGCGTAGCCACGGGGGGGGTTTTGGGGGTTCAAACCCCCCATTGGACCCAAGCCATGACTAGATATTAAAGCTCTATAATACAAAATACTTTTTCTCTCTATATATTTCATATATAGGGTAAGAGAAAGTAAAATATAATAATTTTCTCTAGCTTAAAAAAAAAAAAAAATTAAATAAAACGCAAAAAATTCGAGAAATTCAGAATTTTCCCATTGAAAAGAATTGATTTTTGTTATGCTTTATAAAAAATTAAAGCCGCTTAAAATTGATTAAATCTCGCAAATGAAAAATAATAAAAATTAATATATAAATAAATTTTTTATTTTTTTTCTTAAAGACGTCTGAGATAGGAGTCTGGTCAAGAGAAACACATAGAGGGACACCCCGGTATTTTAGGCCGATATACATAAAATTAAGAGATTTGCATTATTTATTGTCTGATACTAGTTGATTGAAAAATTGCGGCACTTAATCAAGAAAGGGCGGGCCCGAGCCACCTCGAGGGGGGTCCAGGGGGGCGAAGCGAAGGTGGGGTAAGTGGATAGTCATATATTTCATTAGACGCCCTATACTGCCCTATTAGTCGGGGTGGGGGGAGAAATAATCCTAAACCCCCCCATCAAAAATTTCTGGCTACGCCTATGATTAGTTTAGTAGATAAAAATAAACCAGCGTTTACTTTGAAGAGCAAAATCATTTATTTAGACAATATTTCGGATTGCATGCATAACGAGTTCCATTTTCAGTGCCTCACATCAATGTAGAGCGTGTTTGAAAATTATAAAATAACATTTGAGAGGCAATCTAGAAATGGGGAGGATAACGTTTCGATGAACAAGTCACTGAGTAAAAATTTTATTGCCCTTGGGGCTTGGTGTAGAGGTTAGCGTGCTAACCTTGTATACCAAACGTCGCGGGTTCGGACCCCAGGCAGTCCGATGATTTTGTTTAAGGTGCGCGTCTCGGAAAACCGTTAAAACACGATTGACTCGAGGCGGCACCAGGTGGCGTTAGTGTTCCCCCATTAGAATACACGCAACTTGATCCATTTCATTCTAGACTTTCCAGCTAATTAATTAAAGGCAAAAAATTAATTATTTTTTAACACAATGATTACTAATTTAATTATCTACAACTTATAGAGCTCCTTTTTTTAAATATCTTTTATTTAATGCGATTAATCTAAAAAAATTTTTTTTTTTTGAAAATCAAAAAAAAGGGCTTCTATAAGTTGTAGATATTTTAAATAGCTTTAATTTTAAAAAATTTGAGGTCGATAGCTTCAAAATTGTGGCCGCTGGAAAGTCCCAAAATTAGCACCCCGAGACGCGCACCTTAAGCCATTTGGATACCAAATGGCTTAAATAAGAATGCCTGGACCCCATATATTAAATCAATAACGGTTATCGTAAATGTCTTAAATGGCCTGAGTTGCCGAAAATACAGTGTGAATGTGTGTGTGAGTGTGAATGTTTAAAAAAAAAAATTTTATTTTTATAAATGAAACAAACAGACACAAAAAATCTGGTGTGACAAGCACAGTATACAACTTTCTCTTGCCGAAGGGTAAGAGCAAGTTGTGTGCTCTGCGACCAGTCACACCATATATTTCATTTTTATACTACTAACATTATAAACAAATAAAAAAAAAAAAGTTGATATAAAATATCTGATTTTTTTTCAACTATTTTTATTTGATTTGATAACAGTTCAATGACCTCTAAAATTATTTTACTTTTATGCAACTAGCTGAATACATTAGATAAGTTTTCTAATTATTAAGGCCCTTAATATTTGTAATTTTCTCTAATTCGTAAACTGATGAGGCCAGCAATTTAGATAATCAATTTAAATATATAAGGGAAGGGTAGAGGGGATATAAAAGAATAATATATTATGACGTTTCTATTCTAGAAGAGAAAACCCGCCTGCTGAGTCCGCCAAAATGTATTTCATAAATTTTTAAATATGAATACAAGAGAAAATAAATTTAATTTTATTAATATCCATAGGCAAGGAGGCGGGGAGGTGGGGTGGGAGGGCTGCGCCCGGGAACCGGTTCAGTCGACAATCAGAGAGGAGGGGGGGTCCATTCACTCACCTCCCCTCCTTTGATCATTTTAAGGAGCTGGAAATATTTTGCATAGATAAATGAAAAAAAAACTTTGCAACTTGAATTGTCTCTAACTCGATAACCCCTAATCCAAATTCCATGGAATTTTTTTTTTATTTGTTCAGAATTTTCTAGAGAATATTGTGGCATGGCTGGAATTTAAAAATATTTATTTATTTTTTTAAATTATATTATATCAAACACACAGTATAGGGATTAACAGAATCAAAAAATAATCTTTGATGCCCATCTAAATATATAAAAAAAATCTGGTGTGACTGTCGCATAGTACACAACTTTCTCTTACCTTCGGTAATCGAAAGTTGTGTTCTGTGCTTGTCACACCAGATTTTTCATGTCGACATGTATTTAGTTTCCGACAGTACGGTACATTCAATTTTCAAGATGTAAAGTATTGGAAAATATTTATATTTTGTTACCATGGCAACCATTTCTCCTATCTTCTCTATGATGTACAAGAGTAAAGTGGTCTTTAGAAGATTTCAATGGCAAAATGAGAATATACATTTTAAAGAGCATCTAAAATATAATTAATTTATGAATTAAAAAAAAAAAAATCGTTTGAGAGATTTTTGAGAAAATCGAAAAAAACTGAAAAATACATCAGTAAAGTACTAGTACTCTTTGGTCGATTTTGTTCAAAGGCTTCGTGTCACGTCCCATGGGGGGTGTCTAACTTAAATATAAAATTTCAACCTCCTAGCTCAATTCCTTCATGCTTTAAATTGAACTCACACACACACACACAGACACACAGACAGACCATGTCGCGAAAATCACTTTTTTGGATTCAGGGGACTCCAAAACGTGTATATCCATCAAAATTTCGACATCGAATTTTTGACATGAATACTTTCTTTCTATATAGGCCTATATTAATAAATAAGCTTATATATAGAGGTAAGAGAAAGTTATAGAAGAATAATAATCTTTTATTTCTGTTAATAAGAGGGTAAAAATGAGAAATGCAGCTAAGGTTATTTCTTTAATTGGTTACTTCACACAGCTGACGTTTCGGTTCCGTGTTTGAACCATCTTCAGAGCTGGTGAAAAGTCATTATGAAAGTGTCATAGTGGATTTTATTGAAAAATTCTTATATAATAAAAATATACACAGTGTGATAAAATCCACTATGACACTTTTATTATGACTTTTCGCAAGCTCTGAAGATGGTTCAAACGCGGAACCGAAACGTCAGCTCGAGTAAAGAAATAACCTTAGCTGCATCTCTCATTTTTACCCTCTTATTAATATAACATCTCAGCTATAAATTGTTTAGGCCTATGCTTTTATTTCTGAACCTAACCGACCATCAGTTAACTTGACGAGGAAAGCTGATGCTACAATTATAGACAGTGCCGGATTTACCACTAGGCCGACTAGGCTGCGGCCTAAGGCCGCAAGTTAGAGGGGGCCGCAAACGTCAGTTTTTTTTTTTTTTTTTTAATTATATATTCAAAGAAAATATATTTTTCACGGTTCGACTTCTCTACATTTCATGGGCAGGGCTACACTTCGTATATTATAGCATAGCAAATTTCATCACATTTTAAGGGCTGAAATAGCGTTAAAATCAATCTCCTGGTACCTGGTTTTAAAAAATTTTCCGGACGCCCCCCCCCCCCGTTAGGAAGGGGGCCGCACAGGTAATTTGGCCTAGGGCTCTGGTTGTATAAATCCGGAACTGATTATAGATATATATTATATACTCGTCCGAGAATCGAAATTTTAAATTTTAATTTAATTTTGTACTCTCGCTAATTCGTACCTACCAATCGATCGATCCTGTGGCCATTACGAATTACTGGGATTATACTCTATTTTGGCTAATTTTATCAAAATCTTGAAACTTTTGAGAGTTCTTTTCTGTTTCATTCCATTAGACAAATAAATAAATTTCAAAAAAAAAAAAAAAAATCTATTAAGAGTTTCTCTATCTCCAACTAAATAGCGATTTTCATGCGCGTGTGTGAGTGTATAATTAATTACACTTTCATAAAGTAGAGTCCCTTATTTTTTTTTTTTTGAAAAATTTCCAATTCCTTGCGCAGCCTCTTACATTCTAATTGGCCACCATCTTTTAATGGTTTAATTAACGCTTCTTGCGCGCTTAGCGGATGAAAAATCGACAATTAACCTGTTACAATTTATGGAATGGAGTGAACGTGCCCTTTTCTTAGATTATTACACCCCCCTCCGCCCCCCCCCCTCCTACACTCCAATCAAGAATCCATAGAAACGTCTTATCTCAAAAAATGACATCCCCGTTAGAGCGCATAAACGAAATAAGATATAAAATTAGTTCATAGGCCATTAGAACGGGGATGAAAATTTCATTCGAGACATATATTATTATGAAGTAAATGGCAACGTCTTAACGTTATTTTAGGATTTTAGAATTAAATAATATTTAGATAATACCGAAGAGTAAAAGAAAGTTGTGTGCTGTGCACCAGTCACACCAGATTTTTTTGTGTCGAGATATATTTAGTTTCCCATAGCACCGAACTTGACAACTTGCATTTCATAAGTAAAAAAAATTAAAAAATCTGGTGTGACTGGTCGCACAGTACACAACTTTCTCCTTACTCTTTGGTAATCGAAAGTTGTATTTTGTTCTTTCACACCAGATTTTTTGTGTCGACATATATTTAGTTTCCGCCGATTTATTAGATTCAAGATATATATTAGATTCAAAATATAAATATTTTCCCATGTTTATAAATTTTTTTATTTTTTTTATTTTTTAAACACTCACGCTTTTTTTCTCATTCACACTCAACACTCACACACACATTCACACAGTCTTTTTGGCAACTCAGGCCATAGAAGACTTTATACAATAACCGTTATCTCTATCCATATAAATGACCTTATAAATTTTACATCTTGAAAATCGAATGTACCGTACTGTCGGAAACTAAATATATGTCGACACAAAAAATCTGGTGGGAGAAGAAAACAGAAAACAACTTGATTGTAGATGACCGTAATGATGACCAATTTTATTATAAGGACATCGCCCCGTTATGAAAATTGCATGCTCAGCTATTTGGTCATATTGGATGGGCGAAATTAACGTTTTGCAAAACATCTGTTGATTGTACTATTCTATATCACTGAAATCGAAATATTTACAAATAAATACGCAAAAGTATTTTTATTTTTGACCGATATCCTTATAATAAAAAAAAAAAAAAAAAAAAAAACAGAATACAACTTTCGATTGCCGAAGGTAAGAGAAAGTTGTGTGTTGTACGAGCAGTCACACCAGATTTTTGAAACATGAAAAATGAATTCTTTACTTAAAATAATAGATAAAATTAAAATTGTGCTTATTGCATTATTTAAAATGTAAAAATAAATTCGTAATTTGATTGCTATGTGAGTGGGAATGAGAGAGAAAGAGAAAGAGAGATTCTCTCCTTTTCTATTCTAATTGAGTCTCTTGATAAAAAAATTATTTTTTATTCTTTTATTATTTGTTTAAATTATTATATGACCATAATATGAATAAATCTTTTTGGCCTTATTTGAATTATATTAAATAAAACAAATAGAATCCAATGGTCCAAGACTCGTCTCGTCTGGCCACTTGGGTTGGACACAGCCATTCAACCCACAAAGCTTGTTTTTTTTTTTTTAATGGCAATTCTCAGAAAGGCATTGTTAAAAAATACACAGAAACAGGCTTCTACTCTCTAACCTGAGAATATTGACCCTCTTGCTCTCTCGCTAATAAGTGATGCTTTAAAACTAGTAAATTCAAAAAATTACAATTAAATAAAAAAATCTGGTGTGACTGATGGCACAGCACACCTTCCTCTTTCCTTCGGTAATCGAAAGTTGTCTTCACACCAGATTTTTTGGGTCGAGATATACTTAAGTTTCCGTTGATATTAAAATTCAACATGTAAAATTTATTTTTTATTTTATTTATATTTATATTTTGTTACCATGGCAACCATTTCTCCTATCTTTCTTGCTTTAAATTGACCCAGTCACATGCCTTAGGCGAGCAATTGCAAAATTTCCAAACAGTGAACAAGAATAAATTTGATGCATTTGCTCGCCGAAAGCGAGCAAGGAAGTCCAGGGGGCTTTTGATTGTGCATTAATATCCGGGCTCTAATAATCACAGATTTATGCTGAGGAACGTTGACAGATGATACAAATTAATCTTTCTCTCTTTAGAATCAGAATTCAAGGCGCATGTCTGTTTTCTATCCAAATAAGCCCATCGGATATATTTGGACCCCTAGCAGAAGAGGCGGATACTCTACCACTGTGCTATGGCCCAAGGACGAGCAAGAATTTAAAGATAGTTTGAATTACCTTTTTTGACACGTTAGATTCAAATGCTTTAAGCGCCTGACCCTATATATAACTTATCTTCTTATATCCTCTCCAACTATTTGAGTGTGAGTGTGAATGAAGAATTTTTTTAAAAAAAAAATAATTAAAGCATTATTAAAAATATATCTTTTCTAATTAGTTATTTAAGGTAATTATTTTAAGCAATAAAAGATTCTAAATAATAAATTTCTAGTTTTATTCGAATGTGAAATTAATTTAATCCCCTGGGAACGAAAACAGAGGGAATGCTTAGTTTTAAGAAAATTTTGAAAATTCTCAAAGTTCAAAGGCGATGGGCCACGTGTTCCTGTTTTACAAATGAGTTCAAATTTTGTAGAGATTATTTTTTAATGCATTGGAAAAGATCTACGGGTACCTGCTATTAAATTTATAAAAAAAAAAATGTTGACGTCTATAAATAAGAACCGCCCTAATATATGTAAGTAAAAACAATAAATTAGGGTATTAGATAATTATGACGGGGGTCAAAATTGTGAGGGTCTCTAATAAACCCCTAATTTCTGTGAGCGTAGATAAATAAAAGCTATAGCTATAGCTTTATAATTAATTGAAAAGACCAGTTTTGCATTTTGCCACAAATCGATTGCAAAATAAGAGCGATATAGAAACTTTTTGAAAAGCGATTTGGTGCGCGAAAAGAAGGCAAGCCAAGACCCACTCCAGGCTCCTTGCCTCATCTCGGAGCGCCGAGCGAATTAGAAAAAAAAATCTGACCCTCTTCCATCATTTGGCCAAATGATTGATCTCATCGTTTTATGGTCAAATTTTATTAAATTTAATAAAGATTTTATCTTCTTTATATATAAAGTCCATGTAAAAATATAAATTGCTATAAAAATAAAAGATTGCATTTTTTTAAAGAATTATTTGAAGTGCGACTAGAGACGAGGAATAAATAAAATACAAAATCTTTTTCTTTAAACACAGAGATGTTTATTTATCATAAATATAATATATTAATCATTTAAACCCTTCTTTTCTCATAAGGTCAATTTCCAAGTAAGTTAGAGAATTTTATTCGATTCTATTTATTTAAGATCTTTTCGGCATCTGAGGTCATTTTGACCCCGACTTTATTTATTCTTAGCCAATGCATGTTACAGAATGCAAAATATTGAAACTTCATATAAGGACGAATAGTTTTTTTTTTTACTTTCTCTTACCTCTATATAGTATTGTTAATATATATAGAGAGAAAGTATTGGATTCATGTCAAAAATTCGATGTCGAGATTTTGATGGATCTTCACGTTTTGAGGTCCCCTGAATCCAAAAAAGTGATTTTCGCGACATGGTCTGTCTGTCGTGTGTGTGTGTTCAATTTAAAGCATGAAGGAATTGAGCTATGAGGCTTAAATTTTATATAAAAGTTAAACACCCCCCGGGACCGTGAAAATAAGCTTTTAATCAAAATCGGCCAAAGAGTACTAGTACTTTACTGATGTAGTTTTTCAGTTTTTTTCGATTTTCTCAAAATTTGCTCCAACGAAAAAGTAAATTTAGTTTCACATAACTACTTTTTTATCGCGCATAGGAAATTTACAATCAAAAATTAGAAATTCGAAAGTTTTTTAAGACATCTGATTAACCCCCCTTAGGAGGGGGGGGGCGGATTTCGAAAAAAAAAACTGAAATCCGTTTAGAGATATTTATATAGACCTAAGTATTGTATAGAGACCCATAACGTATTAATATTCCAAAGATTCTAGGAGTTATAAAAAACTACGTGAAAATATTTCCTCCCCGTTCCCCCCCCCCCCTTTGGGTTTGAATTACAAAAAATCCTTCCTTAGTGGGTGCCTAGGCTATAAACCGAATATAAATTGCAAATTTGATTAAATTTGATCAAGAGGTTTAGGCTGTACGATGATGATATGTCAGTCAGTCATCGGACATTCTCTTTTATATATATAGAAGAAGAAGATAGATAGATATATAGAATAGATAGATAGAAGATAGATTACCCAATTTTAAAAAGTTTTAACAAAAAGACATTTTTGTCTTTTCTTCGTTGATTATTTCAAAAACTATTCAGTTTTCGAAAAAATATAAAAAAATAAAAAACTTTTTAAAATAGAATAATTTATTATAATATGACAAAAAATTGTAAATTTCAAAATTTTTGACAAAATTTTTAAGGTAAAGTACTACTTCCAGGTGAAGTATTTACTCCAAAAGTTGATAGAAATCTACAATTTTAGTTCAAGGAGTATATAGGCCTACCAAATTTCATCGATCTAGTTGCTCTGGTTTTTAAGCAATCGTGTTCACACACACGGACATAATGCCCAAAATAAAGGGTTTTTTGAACTCAGGGAGGTCTAAAATGTGGAGAAACATCAAAATCTCGATGACATATTTTTTGACGATTACAATACTTTCTCTTTATTTTCTAAACGAGAAAGTAATAAAAAACCAAACAATTAAAATTACATCAATCGAATCAACAACTGAATCTGCGAGTTGACATCCTATAGTCGAGTTGTGACATCCTGTGAATGATCGACATTTCGGTCTTCAAGGAGGCTGCCTTCGTCAAGCCGAACTACTCACTACATAGCCGCCGAAGACATCAATCCAGACTCAAACAAATCATCATACATCTTTATACAACTAACAATTGTAAGCCAAGGGCGGATACAGGGGGGGTAAAGGAGGGATAATTACCTCCCCCTCCCCGAGATTTGAAAAAAAAAATACTTTTTTTCGAAAAAAAAAAAAAATATATTTTTAATGTAAAATTTTAAAAATTAATACTTAAAAATTTGATTTGTATTTATATTCTGGCAAACAAGTACAGAATGCGCCTTTAAATTACCGAAATTAAGATAAAATAGTGTGCTGTGCGACGAGTCACACCAGATTACCCCCCCCCCCCCCCCGAGAAACACCTCTGGATCCGCCCTTGATTGTAAGCTCAACTCACTCGATTTTCTTGCCAAGTAAATATTATTAAAAATAATTTAATAATTAAACAATAAACTTTGAAACAAATAAATAATTAAACTAACATAATTAATTCAATGGATCTAGTAATAATAATTTAATATTTTAGATAAAATAATTTCAAAAAACATTTCGGTCGGAATAAGGGAATTATTATTATTATTATTTTTTTTTTTTTCTACAAACTTGTCGGCCATGTATTGTCTATTTTAGAATTTTTTTTTTTTTTGCCCATATATTTCAACTCTAGGTTTTCTTGTTGAAAAACACTATTTTAAATTAATAATTGAATATGAAAAATATCCTTTAGGGGATGAAAATAACTTTCCTGTAATCGCTAGGAGGTCCTCTATAAACATAGAAAATTTCGTTTCAAAATTCCAACGGGAAGTTGTGTAAATAGAGGGTGGCAGACAGACAGACGGACATTATTTATAGATTTCTTGATAAGTAATAAGCTAAAAAAAAAAAAAAAAAAAAAAAAACATTCATTAATACTTTCACATTTTATTCAAATAATCTAAAAAATATAAATTTAATGTAATGTAAAAAGTTTATTTCGTTTTTCTCAAAACTTTACATTTGGTTATTATTTTAGCATCTTTAAATATAATGAGAGTGAAAGAGCAAGGAGATTGGGCCAGGCGACTAGTCAAGGCCAACTTGATCATAAAAGACGACAATCAGAGCGACGTCATCGCCCAAAATAGAAATGCCCCCAGACGGCTGTGTCTGGCAATCAATCTACTAAGCAACCTGAAAATATCGTCTCTCAAGATGATTGCTTATATGTTCAAATTGGGAAATTTCTTTTAAACAAAAGTTGTTCAGAATAATGAATAAAACAATTTTGTTTATATAAATTATTTAAATAAAATTAATATTTCAAGGGTATATTTTGATTTATCTATTTCCTTCATCAGAAAAGCAATAGAATTATTAATGTTAAGCAATGCCAAGCCGTAATGAATCCCGAAATGGAGGCAAGAGAATGAGAGAAGCCTCAAATCAAAATAACTCTAAGGGCCGATAGTATAACGCTCGGTCAAGTCAACTTTTGACCGCCGGTCAAGGGAACCTCGGTCAACATTTGACCGCAGTCAAATCTAGTTCCGTAGTATAAAAAAAAATGAACTCCAGTCCCATGACCGAAGCTCATACCATTGACAAACTCGCCTGTTGCTAACTTCATATTTATTTTGAATTCATTTTTATGATTTTTGAGTTGCAGTCAGCTTGCTGTTTTAAAATTATTGCTAAGATGGCCAAATTTAAACATCAGTAAAGGGGCACATATAAAAATTAAAATAAATAAATAAATCGAAACACCATTGACCAGGGATGGGGGTTCTTGATTAAAAATTAGTTATATATGGAGCAACAAAAATTTCCAGAGAACGCAAAAATATTGTAATATTTTTTTTTTTTTTTAATTTCAACAAAAAAACAATTTACAAATATAATACAAAAAAAATGGTATTATTTTATTTTGGCATCTTTCTCATTTGAGTGAATTTTTTTAGTAGATTGCTGTCAAAAAACACGTTTAGCCACTATCAATTATAGTTTATAATATATATTCCGTCAAATCCGATTTGTCGACTCCTCACAATCAGCCAATCATATCAAACATAATAGTAGACACGATTACAAATATATTATTTTATTCGAATAACTTCTTTTTAAGAAAGAAAAAAAAAAAAAGATAGAAAAAGGCCTGAGGACTAAAGCTTTTTGCTAAAAAATAAATAATATATATAATAATATTATTTTTTATTTATTAATATTTATTCCCTTATTATTAATATAAAATTTATTATTATTATTTTGTGAATATTTATATAATTTTAAAATTTTACCAACATTAGCCTACTAACTATTATTTATACTTTAAATTAAAATATATTGTCAATTTTAATAATATCGGCCCCTACTGTATTTTTTACTTTGTTTGGTATTTATATTTTTGAATAATGTTTTAGGTTTGATTGATTTAGTTGTTCTGGGGCTTCTCTTTGCACTGCGACCTTCTAGATCAGATCTATTGTGCTCCCCCGATCTAGGAATGGCTCGAATTCGGGTGATGTTTTACCCCTGAATTCCAATGCCCATCCCTCAGGCCCTAAGTGCCTGGAATTGGAGGGATGTGTACTCCCTTTTGCTCCAGCAGAGACGTTCGACTTTGGTTGAATTTTTCGGCAAGTTGGGTTCGAACTCGAGTGACATTTTACCTCGTATTACTAAGCCTCAGCTTATCCGATAAGCCACGCTCGCCTCTAATGTTTTAGGTTATGTATTTAAAAATACGTGATATGGCCAGCTGTCAAAATTGGCTATTTGAACTCCGGTCAAAAATTTGACTGGGCGAATGTGGCCGGTCAAGTTGAACCTCGGTCAAAGCTGATTTGACTGGCGGTCAAGTTTTATACTACGCAATTCTCGGTCAAATCGCCTGTTGACCGAGGTTCAAACTTTGAACTAGCTTTATACTATCGGCCCTAAAAGTCCCTAAAATAAATTCGAAAAGGTCAAAGAGTAACTTGAGGTCAAAAAAGCAAAAATCCCCTCAGGAAAAAAAAAAAAAAAAAAAAACAAAAGAAAGCAATACGTCACAAAGCCATAAATAAAATGAAAGAGACTATCGAAAAAAAAAATTTATTTTTTTATTACCTAATAAAATTTGAACTTGGCCTAGTTTTAATGAAAAGGTCGTTCACCTAACATTTTTATAAAAAAAAAAAAAAAAAGAGATTACTCTACGAATTGATTTAATGAATTTAAATAAATAATTTTCGTTTTAAAATTGTTTATCATTATTTATCATCTTTACGAGATAATGCAAGTGACGTTAATGATTTGGCATGTGTGTGTGTATTGCATTTAGCTTGAGTTCAAAAGTCTCGAAGCTCGTTTTATTATTTGTGTTTGTGTTTCTACTGTGTGTTTTTTATAAACGCGACTCCGGATGGATAATTCCTCTTTTAATCGGTATGTTCTATTTATTCTTCTGCTCTGATATTTATTATGCAGGTTAGGAGAGAATTGTTTATTAGTTGCCCAACTCACCGCCAAGATAGGTGATGGCGCCATCGTACGGATACATTTATTCCTTTCACATATCAGGCTATTGGAGTTTTGAGAATGGGCTTAAGTGTCAAAAGGAGACAAACGCTTTGAGCTATCACCACCAAATTTTTTTTATTTTCAAGGGCTTTATAAACTCTATCCAAATTGCAAGTTTCGTCAAAATTGTCCTATAATCTTGGATGTTATTAACGCGAATGCTTGTTTTTATGTTTTTGTGTCAACAGCAGACAAACGGTTGGTGCGATCACCACCAAATTTTTTTTATTTTCAAGGGCATTATAAACTCTATCCAAATTTCAAGTTTCGTCAAAATTGTTCTATAATCTTGGATGTTATTAACGCAAGAAGGCCAGTTTTTGTGTTTTAGTATCAAAAGCAGACAAACGCTTAGTGCCATCTCCACCAAATTTTTTTTATTTTCAAGAGCTTTATAAACTCTATCCAAATTGCAAGTTTCGTCAAAATTGTCCTATAATCTTGGATGTTATTAACGCAAATGCTTGTTTTTATGTTTTAGTGTCAACAGCAGACAAACGCTTAGTGCCATCTCCACCAAATTTTTTTTATTTTCAAGATCTTTATAAACTCTATCCAACTTGCAAGTTTCGTCAAAATTGTTCTATAATCTTGGATGTTATTAACGCAAGAAGGCCAGTTTTTGTGTTTGAGTGTCAACAGTAGACAAATGCTTGGTGCCATCACCACCAAATTTTTTTCATTTTCAAGGTCTTTATAAACTTTATCCAAATTGCAAGTTTCGTCAAAATTGTGTTATAAACTTGGATGATATTAACGCGAAAAGCCTGCCTTTGTGTCAACAGCAGAAAAACGCTTGGTGCCATCACCACCAAATTTTTTTTTTATTTTCAAGGGCTTTAAAAAACTTTTAAACGCATTTTCTTGAATTGTTTGAATTCTGATCTTTCACCGCTATGAATATAAATAAAAGCAGGCGAAATAATCAAATCGTTTCCAATACAGTAATTATTCGTTAAAAGTAAAAATTTTGTCTGTTAAATTTTAATTTATCACTTGTCAATTGTAAATAATTTATAATCTTAAAAAAAAAAACAAAAAAAAAAAACATCGTTTCGGGATTATGTTAATTTCAATTTAGTTTATTTTTTTTTTGTTTTCTAATTATTAATTCAATTTTGCTTGATTAATGAATGCAAAGTGTTTTTTTTTTTTCTCTCCAACACCGCATACCTGTGGCGAAATAAAAAAAAAGACTGTCAAATGATGAATGATTTATTTTTGAAAATTGATGATTTTATAACGATTATGACGATTATTAATCTTATTTTATAGTCATCAAAAAATAAAAAAACAGAAATTTTTCATAAAATGCGGTGTGACTAAACTCACCGCTAAAAATCAAATCAAACGAGTCGACTTCACTTTGAGAGATGTTTTATTAAATACTCAATGATTGTAAAATCAACGCTGTAACTCAACGCACTACACTTATATTCGGCAATTGAAAGTCGTGTGATGTGATGACTCACCTGATTTTTATGTGTCGACATATCTGGTATAAATTGGTCCAAACGGCTTAAATAAAATCATTGGACTGAGGCGCGCTACCAACTACGTCAAGCCCGAGGGCGCTTTTAGGTATTTTATAATATAATAGAATAGACCCGCCTGGTTTTCAGGCTTCCTATTCGACAGCTTAACGCATCGGTTGCATATGTTGCAGGCGGTAATTCATTTACTTGTTGCTTAGTCTAGTCAAATCAAGGGCGGATCCAGAGGTGTTTCTCGGGGGGGTAATCTGGTGTGACTCGTCGCACAGCACACTATTTTTTTTTAATTTCGGTAATTTAAAAGCCCATTCTATACTTGTTTGCCAGAATATAAATACACATCAAATTTTTAAGTATTAATTTTAAAAATTTTACATTAAAAATAAATTTTTTTGCGAAAAAAAGGTATTTTTTTCGAATCTCGGGGGGGGGTAATTACCCCCTTTACCCCCCTTGTATCCGCCCTTGAGTCAAATATCGTGAATATCGTGAATTTTCGCTGTAAAAACTCGCCAATATTAATGCAATTTTAGTTACCGTATTCTAGACTAGGTCGATTATTCAAATTTTAATTTATCGAAGAAATTTAAAAAAATCTGGTGTGACTGTCGCACAGTACACAACTTTCTCTTCCATTCAGTAATCAAAAGTTGTGTTCTGTGCTTGTCACACCAGATTTTTTGAGTCGACATATATTTAGTTTCCGCCGATATATTAGAATTCATTCTTTAAATAGAACACAGACAAACAGACAGTCCTCAAAACGTGTATATCCATCAAAATCTCGACATCAAATTTTTGACATGAATCCAATCATATATGTATAACATATACATATAGGTAAGTGAAAGTAATTTCTATAAGTAGTTATAAATATCGAACCGAAACAATAAAATAAATAGCGCGCACGAAAGAAAAGAACGAAAGAATCATGAACGAAGAGCTAATGTCAAACAAAAAGAACTAGTGAAGTGTATGCCAGCGCTCTCTGGTGGGAGCCATCTTTATAGTAAAAATGTTCAGTCGGTTTTGTAAAAAGTCTACCCACAATGCTACGACCTTATATTTTAGTTGAAAACAGTTCTTCACTTAAGGCGGAATAAGAGTGAAGAAGGTGTTACGCATGTTTTTCCCGATAAGATGGCGTAGTGTGTCATAAAAAGTATGCCCAAAAATCAAGTAATTCAAAAATTTGCCAAGAGATGTCAGAATGATAGCTAATAATATTTAATGCATTTGGTTGATTTTCATTGATCTTTTAACAATAAATACTTTATAAATGTTATTATATATCTTTTATAAAAGCATAAAAATATATAAATATAGGCCAGATATAGGCTAATACTATATCGGCTGTTAGACTAGCCTGCCATCTATTGCAAGAATGCTGAACTAATTTGACAGTTGGTTTTTAAATAAATCATCTAAGCTTATTTTAAAAATTTCTTAATTAATATGTGATTAATAATAACAATAAATTCATTTTTAAATTAAAAAAAATTAAAGATTATTGGGACAGATTGTTTTTTGTATTTGCTTGATAACAAAAAAAAAAATTAATTACGATAATTTTTTAATAAGTCATTAAAAAAAATTATAGCTGGATGTCCCAATAATCTCTTATGAATTTAATTCATTAAAAAAAAACCGCATTGAAAAATTCCTTATATTAGTCTAGTTTTTTTTAAGTCGCTCCTGAACCCCCCTTAATCCTTACCTGTACAGTTAATCGTTTTTTTTTTTATAATCAAAATATCGGTTACATAGGGTAAAAGAATGTAAAAGCGACGACAGATTAATTGGTAAATAATAAAATATTCTATTTCATTTTTACCAATCAAACAAAAAAAAAATATTAATTTGTAATTCGAATCCAATTTATTTCTTCTTTTAAAAATAATAAATAAATAAATAATAACTAAATAGAAATTTTAATGATGTCGTTTGTTTCTCTTTATTTTTTTTTTCCCCTCTCTCTCTAAAATTGTTTTTCTAATTAAAAGAGACGGGAAATATTAATTCCCAGGTCACTTCAATGTACTAACCGTAACGTTCGTTCGTTGTTGGTTGGTTAGTCAGCCAGCCCCCCCCCCCCCGGCACTCAAGTTGTTGGCAATTCGACAACAAAAGTTTCACCTTTAACTACGCGCCTCTCTCTCTCTCTTGCCGGGGCTCTCTATTCCCGTTTTTTCCCTCTCTCTCTTTTTTTTTTTATACTACTCCTACATTCATTCCCTTTGCACTTTGCCATTTTATAAGTGGAAACATTTAACGAGTTGCTCAAGTGGCTAGAGAGAGAGAGAGAGAGAGATGGAATATCAATAAATAAAAATTCTCTTTCTTGTGGCGTGCAGGATAAGAGGATAATTATCATCTATTTGTCACGTTTTCTCGTTAAATGAAAATTTTGTGATTTTTACTTGCTCTTTACTATATATGTTTGAAAATATTGTATTTTTGATTAAAATACACGTTTAGAGGCCGCTGAAGTTCAAAAAGGAAATAATGTACGAGATATACCCATCTGAGGTGCGAAAATAACCTCTCCATGTTTTTTTTTTTAAAGGTAAACTTTAATTTGATGGCCTCAAATTTTTTTGCTCTTCTATCAGCATGTCGTGTTACAAGCCCTAGCGTCAAGAGCCGTGACGCAACAAGCCATGACGTCACAAGTCGTGTCAAAAATAGAAAAGTTGAAATTTAATATATATGACGAATTATAAAAAAAATAATTGTGAGATTTATTAATTCAATTTTTAAATTGATAAAATATAATTTTTTTAATAATTTAAAATGATTCAAATCTTCAATTGCTAAATAAATATTGTTCTCAGTTTTTAACATGCGTCTATTGATTTCCCATTTTCCAATTATTAACGCCTACGATCCGAAAAAAAAGTTTCACTTGTTACGTTCCCGCACCCCTGGAACCTGGGGTGGGATGGTCGGTTCGCGCGACCCTGAGCGCTACCATCCCTGGGTAGGGGATGCGGGAAGGGGAAGAGATGGCGGAGAAATTGAGAAAGATGAGGGCAGTCTCGAGTCAGTCCCTAAGAGAGTGTGAGATTGGAAAGAGCTAACTTGGTCGAACAGACATTTTTTCGTCCCCAGTCACCCCGAAAACGTTGGATTCTAAATTATCATTACACAAATCGTCATTACATAAAAAAATAAATACCCATATAAAAAAAAATTAAACGCTTTTTTTTTTATACTTTTGAATACCCTCCCCATAACCTGTCGGGGCCAAAAGAAACCTGTATCGAGGGACTCAACAGAAGATTTTTCATCTCCGAGGCTGCCGCTCGTCTTCAGGAGGTGCAAAATCGTTACATGGTGTCAGGTGAGTGGGTTGCCACCCCAACTCATCTTAATTAAGAAGAAATTATAAAAAACTATAATCTAATATAATAATAAAAAAAAAAAAAATTATATTTATGCACTATTATATCACATTTATATGTAAAAAATTATTTAAAACCAAAAAAATTTATAATAATAATTAATATTTAATTAAAACAAAATAATAATTAGAATAGTTACGCTTAAAAAAAAAAAAAAACAATTATTGTCTTTTAAATATTAAATAAAAAACTAACACTAATTACCTAACTAATACACTGATTGCAAAAATCTAATCTAAATAATTTAAAAATAATACTAATACTAAAAAAATTTACATCAAAAAAAATCTACGCCTTAAAAAAAAAAAAATAAATAATAATTTGAATGGTTTCTTTTCAATAGAATTTCCTGTAATAAAATTTTACTGTCTTTAACATTTTCTTTATAAAATCTCAAAAAAAAAAAAATATAGCCTATCTTTTCTCTTTCTAAAAATTTAACTAAACAACTTTTAAAACAAAAAAATATCCAAAATGGAAAACGCAATTAATATTCAACCCCAAATGGAGCACTTAGTGCAACAATGGCAACAAAATATGGAACAAAAATTTAATAAAATGCTAGACATATTAGCCTCAATAGAAAACAAAATTAAAAATAAAAGTACCAAAATGTCACCCCCGGCTGTCCACGCAACTACGGTTGTAAGCTCAGGAGAGTCGCTCTGGCGCCCTGTGGACAAAATCGACTCCCCAACAACAACACCTGAACCCCAAATTACACCTGAAACTAAAATTAATAATGGTGAAAATTTTAATTTAGCCATACCCCCAAAAAATTTCGAAGCAAACACCACACCACATGAACACACAAATTTAAACACCGAAACGTCACTGGCGATAGAGACAAATACACTCAAAAAACCAGTAGATGCACCCGTTCAAATAATAACAAAAAATTATTCAGGTCAAAAAGAACCCCCCATTGGTACAATTAACACCAAGGTCAAAGAACCTACAAGAAAAATTTATATAGACCTACCTCTTTTCAATAATAACTCTCGGCCTTTAACTGTTTATACCCGCAAGAAACCTAAGCTAGGACACCCTCCCGACGGATACCAACCTAATTACCGAATTTTGCCTTCTCGTATTAATTTATTTTCATATTACAGAGACCACTATACGACTTGTATAAGTGACCTTCTCCCAAAAATCCATTCAACGCGTCTTAAACAATTTTTTCTAAACAATTTTACTAAATACACAGGAAACCATAAATCACAAACACTCAACTACGACCCAATACCCGGATTGACAAATAAAAATTTATTGAGAAAAAAAAAAAAAAAAACTACCAAATATATTTAATCAAATCTTTAAAAAAAAAAAAAAAAAATACATATACTCTAACAAATTGTAATATTTTCATATAATGAATATGTATCTAACTAATCTTTAAATAAAACAGCAAAATAAAATAAATTCAAAATAATAATTTGTAAATTAAGAAAGAATTTTCAACATATAAAACAAATAATAAATATTATCTAAAAAATTTAAATAATACAAACACATTCAACAAAAAATAAAATAAATATAAATAATTAAAATATATAGTTTAAAAAAAAAAAAAATTTTTTTTTCTAATTATTATTAAAATTTCTAAATATTATTAAAATTTCTATATATTATTATAACTAATTGTGTTTAAAAAAAAAAAAAAATATATTTTATACTTAAATCCAACGTTTACGGGTGAGTGAGGGGCAATGGTCGATTGGAATAAGAGATTTTGTAAATATGTAAAAAAAAAAAAAAAAAGGAATGAAGTGTTGAAGATACATATAGGTAATGGACCCTTCAGGAGGAATTGAGGAAAAATAGGCGTCAGTAGCTTCTCTTTTTCCTCAGAGGGGCTGTTACGTTCCCGCACCCCTGGAACCTGGGGTGGGATGGTCGGTTCGCGCGACCCTGAGCGCTACCATCCCTGGGTAGGGGATGCGGGAAGGGGAAGAGATGGCGGAGAAATTGAGAAAGATGAGGGAGTCTCGAGTCAGTCCCTAAGAGAGTGTGAGATTGGAAAGAGCTAACTTGGTCGAACAGACATTTTTCGTCCCCAGTCACCCCGAAAACGTTGGATTCTAAATTATCATTACACAAATCGTCATTACATAAAAAAATAAATACCCATATAAAAAAAAATTAAACGCGTTTTTTTTTTTATACTTTTGAATACCCTCCCCATAACCTGTCGGGGCCAAAAGAAACCTGTATCGAGGGACTCAACAGAAGATTTTTCATCTCCGAGGCTGCCGCTCGTCTTCAGGAGGTGCAAAATCGTTACACACTTACATCGTGGTTTCATAAAAACACACAATGATTTTTTATTTAATTTAAGGTCTTTTCGGCAGCGAAACCCATTTAGACCCCCATTTAGATCTGGATTGGTAGCCAATCTAATTGAAATAAATTGTCGCATGAGAAGGGATGCGAACCCGCGACCCTTGGTATAAAAAACTAGAACGCTAGCCACTACACCAAGGCCCGAGGGCAGCTCTCCGTGTTCGAATCCTGAATAATAAATAAAGATATTTATTTAAGGTAAACAAATTCTCAAGCAGGCACTGAATTGGAATATTGGATCTCACCACAATAGCCCCCAGGCAACTCTACGAGGAGAGGGAGTTGCTGTGACATCCCCTTCCTGTGGATGGGACTTAAAAGAAGGTTCCCTCTCAGTGATGCATTCTTTGAAATTAAGGAAGTCCTCCTCAAACTAGGACATCCTCCCTAGCATAGAAGAGTTTAAATAAAAGGAACCAAAAATACGGATTACCTCGTTAGCTAGAAAAGAAACGAAAGAGGAGTTAGAAAATGATGTAACTTCACGGGGTGCAGGTAGAGGCCGGTTGGGTTTGAGATGTGTGTCTTCGTGCACCAAAGCACCTCGGATAAATAAACGGGGATCCCGATAGGAATTTCAAATAATAATTTTTTTCCCATAAATAAAAATTGTTAAATTAAATTAAAATTTTTTCACATAGGAGGACTAAAGATGAGACAAACCAATCCCGAGATCCTTGGGTAGTAGAAAGATGAAGGTCCTACCACTTCCAAACATTGAGAACTGGGTAGATGGCCACTTGCGCCAGATACTGGTACTGGGGTTGGTGAGTGTTTGAGTGCACGATGCACCAGGGGTAAACAACCGGGTAATGTCCCTTCTTGTAGGCTAGTGAAGGTTTTTATGCTGTAAATTAAGGCTTTTCCACAAAAAAAAAAAAAATTCCATAGAGAGATCGGGGATGGGGCTTGGATTGGATCAAGAGACAGACAGACGCACACTCGCCACTGTATACAGTTTATTTATTTTTTAAAGGATAAGAGAATGTTATTATTTAATAAGACATATGTATTTTCATTGCCTAAAAAAGAGTTGATAGAATTTTTTTTTTTTTTTTTTTTTTTTAAACATTCACACTTTTTTCTCATTCACACTCACACTCACACACACATACATACATACAGTCTTTTCGGCAACTCAGGCCATATAAGACTTTTACGATATCCGTTATTTATTACGATACAATTAAGGGGGTCCAGGCATTCTATTTAAGCCATTTGGTATCCAAATGGCTTAAATAAAATCATCGGACTGCCTGGGGTCCGAACCCGCGACGTTTGGTATATGAGGTTAGCACGCTAACCTCTACGCCATGCCCCGAGGGCTGATAGAAAAAATTGATTAACAGTAAGTAAAGGTGATGGTCCGCCGCAGGCGGGCTCTTGACTAGCTGGAGGAAGGTTCCAGGGGGCAGAGCTGCTTAGTATAAAATATATCTACAATCGTGTCTATAAACAAACTCCACCCCCTATTCGCAACCGTTTTAAAATAGAAAATATTTTTTCTTCTTTTTTTTTTTAATTCTGTTTATTCGTGATGGCTATTTGTCTATCCTGAAAGCTGCTTGCCGCAGGTCATCGCGTCTCCTAATTGACGGAGTGGTCGGTCCATTTGATTAACGCCGATTAGCGAATTGGCTTTCCCTCTCGTTCTATACAACCTGCACACAATGCCTAATTGTGATTCGCTCTTTATTGCCCTCTCTCTCTCTCTCTCTCTCTCTTTGTGGATTAACCATTGCCATTGAAATAAATCAGAACCCCTGAAAGTTGTGTTGTTCGCCAGGTGAATTTTAACTCCATTTAATTATTACCCAAGAGTTAAATATTAAATTTTATGAAATAGGTCGCTCTCTTTAGGAATTATGTTATCTACAATTAGAGTTGAATTGAAATGCGGAACAGCCTCTTTTTTTTATCTTTTCAAATAGCGTTAATCTATATATTTGTGAATTCAGCATTCAATAGAGAATAATTATTTCGTTTATTTGCCATTTCGCTTCAAATTCATTATAATACTTTACGTTCTCTTTCTTTTAAAATAGGACCCTATTAAACATTTTTCCATTAAATTAAAACTGGTGTGACTGGTCTCATATCACACAACCTTCGGTAATTGTAAGTTGTGTTCTGTGCTTATCACACCAGAAGCCTTTAGTTTCCGCCTAATATATTAAAATTCAATTGTATATTTTGTCACAACCATTTCTCCTATATTTCTCCTAATTATTTATTTGATATTCCTATCATTTACCGTGCAACGAAGACACACACCTCAAACTCAACGAGGCCTCTGGCCACTTCTATACTAGAGAGGATGTTCTAGTTGAGGAGGGACTCCCTCAGCTAGCAACATGTAGGGGAAGGGGAAAAGTTACTTTTAAGACAACACTTTGAATGGATAGGCATTTTGTTTGCCTAACTTCAAGGAAACACTCTCGAGCACTATTAGCGCCGACTGTACAGTACAAAGACTTGCGAACGAATAGCTTATAATTGGACCCATGAAGGAACCAAGCGCCATTATAATTATAATATAAAATTATAATGATAATAGAAATTTATATAAAACCGCCATCTTGTAGAGAAAAAGAAGATCTACCTCTTTATTTAAATCAGAACATTATTACTCTGCTTCTTTCGAAAAATGCATCACAAAGATGGAAACTTCTTTACGTCCTTTCCCCACATGACGGGTTGTCACAACAACCCTCTCCTTGTAGAGTTGCCTGGGGGCTATTGTAGTGCGACCCAGTGGGAGCACCCCCTGACAAGTGGGAAACTCCACCACTTGTTACAAAATAAATTAAAATTTCATCTTTCAATTTTATTAGCGATTGACAACCGGGTTATCACAGTTACGGCTCTTTGCAATCACCAGGCCTGTAAAGAACCATTTACAATTTGATATTTGAGAAAATAGTAAATTAGTGTTACAACATAGGTATAAAAAATTTATAAAAAAAAATTTGTACAAAAAAAAATATGAAAAAAAAACAAACAAATTGTTATAGTTTTACCTCAAATCCTTAAATTTTCTTCATACAATTAATCTTTTAGAAAAAGTTTATTTCCAGGTAATTGATTGAAGGACGTATTGTATTTATTATTATTATTTGAAATTCCTATCGGGATCCCCATTTATATATCCGAGGGCCTCCGCGCACGAAGACACACACCCCAAACCCTACCGGCCTTTGGCCGTAGCCACTATCTGCCTCCCGTGAATCCTCACGGCGTGTAGCCTACTTTTTTCGAAGAATGCATCACTGATCGAACCTTCTTTACGCTCCTTCCACAAGATAGGATGTCACAGCAACTCCCTCTCCTCGTAGAGTTGCCTAAGGGCCTTTGTGGTGAGATCCAATATTCCAATCCAGTGCCTACTTGAGGATTTGTTTACATTAAATATTTTTATTTAACGAAAAAATCCAGCAAGCCCAGGATTTGAGCCTCCTTTGTAGAAACCGACCCCCTAGCACGCTCAACCAGCGACCCCCTCCTAATTATTATTAAGGGAGTTTTAATTATTGACAACATTTTGTATTAATTATTTATTAAATACTGTACAACGTTTCGACTACTTAGTGTATTATATTAATGAACCACTTTTTTTTTTTTAATTTGTTAAAATTCTTTTTCTGCATCAAAGACCATTTAAATCCCACCATATTTATTTCAAATGATTGGTAGCCAATTCAAATGAATAAATTTATGTTGCTTTGGAACGAACCACTAAGGTCGGGAACGTTTTGTACTTTTGTTGCATATTTTTTTTATACAAAACTCTTTTCTCTCTCTTTTTTGGATAAATTTATGTAAACTTTGTGAAATATTAATTCACCCTCTGTCTCTCCCCCTCTCTCCCTTTTAATGATAGCAAAGATAAGAGTGAGAAATTAATCTCTCTCTCTCTCTTGCTCTAATTAAAATTAACAAAAAATATATATAGCTACATACATATAATTAAAATATTATATATATAAAGATGGACATGAAAGATAGAAAGGGGGATGGCGGCGGAGGGGGGGGGTGCTTGTAGAACAGAATATTATCATCAAAGCAGCCCCTCCTGGAGTTTATTACTTAAGATATAAACTTTAATGACTAAAAGAGAGAGAGCAACTTAAACTAATTCGAAAACAAAAAAAAAATAAAGTAAAGGGGAGAGAGATAGAGGGATTCAATTTGACGTCACTCCTTAAAAATTAGAAAATTAAATTCATTGAAATTAAAATAATTTATTATGTGAATTTTTTTTCTCATTCATACTCACAGTCACACACAGTCTTTTCAGCGACTTGAGCCATAACGGTTATAGAATATCTATATATGTTTGAGGTCCAGGCATTCTTATATATCCATTTGATATCTAAATGGCTTAAATAAAATCATCGGACCTCCGCAACCCGCGACCCTTGTTATACAAGGCCAGCACGCTAACCCCTACTCCAAGCCCGGGAGCTGGTGTTCACATTGGGGCTTAAATAAATTCAAAGCAATAGAGGCGGTATCTAAAAACCTGTTTTTAACCTAAAAGAATATGGTGTGACTGTTCGCATAGAACACTTTCTCTCACCAGGAAGTCCTGGGCTTGCGAGATTTTTTTCATTAAAATAAAAATATTTATTTTATGTAAACAAATCTTGAAGTACACCCTGGATTAGAATATTGAATCCCACCACAGTAGCTCTATGAGGAGGAGGAGTTCCTGTGACACCGACGGGACGTAAAGTAGGTTCCCTCTCAGTGATGCATTTTTCCAAAGGAGCAGTTGCTGAGGAAGTTCCTACTCAAAGTAGAACATCCTCCCTAGCATGGAAGAGGTTGAACAAAAAGGAATCGGGTGGAACCAGAAATAAGTTAGAAACGGAGAAGGAGTCAGAGGTATGTAACTTCACGGGGTGCCGATAGATGGGGGTTGTATTAGCCTTCTATTGACACTATTTTACATGATACTTATTATGTAGTGGCCCATTTTCACTACGTTCTTTCTATGTGAGCTGTATTGGCTATTATGGCTGGATTTATTCAATGATACCCGCAGTTAACAGGCTTTTAGCTAAGGCTAAGGGGCTTGAGGTGTGTGTCTTCGTGCACGTAAGCACCTCGGGCAAATAAACGGGGATCTCGATAGGAATTTCAAATAAATAAAATACAAAATAATCTATATTATTAGATTCATATGAATAATTCAATATAGAGATTTTGATGGAAATATACGTTTTGAAGTCCGTTGAGTCCAAAAAAACGGTCGTTCCTGGGTGTGAACAAAATAAAATCTCGAAAATTGCTAGAAAGTGGAAATTTAATCTACCCACCTGGCATGTAATTGTTTGAAGCACAGTTTATACTCTTGTACTTCATAAAAGAAACGGTTGCTAAGGTAACAAAATTTCAATGAATTTTACACGTTAAATTCTAAACTAGAAACTAAATATAATATGTCGACACAAAAAATCTGGTGTGAACAAGCACGGAATACAACTTTCAATTACCGATGTTGTGTGCTGTGCGATCAGCCCCACCAGATTTTATTTAATTTATTTTTAGTCTTTCGGCATCTCAGACCATACAATACTCATTATTTAAATACATGTATGTGTGGGTCCAGGCATATTTATTTATATCATTTAGTATATAAATGATTTAATTAAATTCATCGGACTGCCTGGGATCCGAGCTTCTGCTCCGCGACTTCTAGTCTATCATTGATTAATGACGAGGAGGGGGGGCACTATATTTTTAATTAACAATCTTCTCAAATGCTTCAAAATTTAAAATTTCAAATACACCTAGATAGAGAGAGAAATACTCAAAAGAAAAAAAAAACGAGAATAAATTTAGAATAATTTGATTTTGCGTCTAAATTTAATTGAGTTCCTAACAAGAGAGACTTGAAAGAAGAAGGAAAAAGTCCCCTCGGTTGTAAGACTTTGAATTGATTTCAAAATTCACAAACAGAGAGATGATAATTTTATCTCCCCCTTCTTCTTCTTCTTCTCGTTTGTTTACTTTACTTAGGCTGGAATTAAGGAAAACACTCTCTCACCTTGGTTGGTTTAAGAAAAAAAAAAAATATTTTTTTTTGATGTAGAGATTATATCATGAAAAGTGAATGGATGCTCTTTGGCTCCGAAATCAAAAGAGATAAAAAAAGAAAAAAAATATGGAAGGAATCCTCTTTCAAAAATCCGGTATGACACACAGCAGATATTTTTGTATCGACATATACCTATATGGTTACATAGCACTTAAGGTTGTTCGGATAGTACATCGTAAGTCATAATAGAATCTAAATTTTTTTTTAAATAAAATTAAAAATTTGAATGCCAAAATTCCTTATTATAATTTAGTCGTGACCTATCATAGTTTATAATTGGATTAAGTTAATAATTTAATTACCAAAAATAATAAATGAATGACTTTCGACTTGAGCAGTTTTTCACGTAATATAGAACTGGCAACATTGCATTCATCAACTATCTATTTTAAATCTTAAACGTCTTAAATTTTATTTTATTTAATATATTACAATGTTTAATGCAAATCAGTTTAAACACAATGGACGATTTGCGAGAAAAAATATTATAAAATTGAAAAAAAAAAAAAATGTAACTGACATAG
>JAKCPI010031409.1:0-71733 GCA_023213315.1 Euborellia annulipes | reverse complement strand
AAATTTATTATATTTTGGGCTTTTGTAACAGACAATTTTACTGTTCTCCAGAAAGGTTCAAACACTTTGACAAAATTAAATCACACGCATTCTAATGTCTTAAGAAGATAACTTATTTCAAATTCCTAGAAGTTTGCCGCCAATACAGATGCCGGAATTAACATGCCATTTATTCATGAAACAAAAAGTTGAAATATTTTTGGGTATTAAACTAATTTAAGCCATTCTTTTTTCTAAATTTACTTTTTTAGTGACTGTCTAAAATTGGCAAAAAATTGAAAGATTTTAATAATAAGTTAAGATTTATATAAAATATCACGCTGGATATTTTTATTCGATTTTTTGGTGCATATTCTAAGTGAAAAGAGTCTAGAATAAATAAAGATTGTATGTTTTTGTTATATATCTCCAATTTAAGGGTTCAAGTCACGTGTTCTTGGTTTTGTGGGCCAAACAAAAAGATAACCAAAACAATAGGACAGAAAGAGGCAAAAAAAATTTCCAAATATCCTTGAAAGCAGTTTAAAATTCAATCTTTCAAAATAATTGCCCTGCGATAGATATTATTTTTTAATTTAAATAATAAAATTTTCAGGTTGCTCCAGAAGACAAAGCGACAGTGCCTCAAGATACGCAGTCTCTCCTGTTGACTGTCAAACAGGAGGGGCTGCTGATATGACCACAGAAGAGGTGACCACAAAGACAGAAGTAATTGAACCACCAGCACCGGTAGAAGAAGAACCGCCCGTTGCTGAAGTGAAACGGAAAAGGAAATTGACAAATTCCTCGACTGTGGTCCCACCACCTCCGGCGAAACGTCGTCGAAGACAATTGACATTACGTCAGGCATCGGTGCCCCCGACGCCGCCTCCACCACCGCCTGCAAATAATAACACCATCTGAGCAACAGCCGAAACGTCGTCGACATTCAACCACAGCTGCAACGACGTCAGCGGCCAAACGCAGAGCAGATGCCAAGAAAGTGATTGCTTCTTCATTGATTGCATTGCCGATAACTCCACTAACAAATATCTCACCCAAATGGTCCAATGGCTGGTCTTGGAAAGGCGACAGTTTCAGAAGCCAAAGTTTTTATAACGGTAAATAATCATTCAAATTAATTCATAACAATACATAAGCTAAGAGGCGGATACAGGGGGGTAATAAGGGGTAATTACCCCCCCCCCCCCCGAGATTCGAAAAATACCTTTTTTCGCAAAAAAATTTATTTTTAATGTAAAATTTTTTAAAATTTATACTTAAAAATTTGATGTGTATTTATATTCTGGCAAACAAGTACAGAATGCGCTTTTAAATTCACCGAAATTAAAAAAGGAAGAAAATAGTGTGCTAAAAGTGCGACGAGTCACACCAGATTACCCCCCCCCGAGAAACACCCTCTGGATCCGCGCTCTTGACATAAGCAAAGGGCTTTGATCTAGAACTTAAAACATGTTAACAAAAAAAAAAACTTTGGTAAAGAATCATTTTTTTCCCCATCAGCTCTAGTTCTAGAGATATAGAGAGAAAAATTAAATTTTTAATAGAAAAAGTGCTCTAAAGCGGCTTTTATTTTGAATTTTCTAGATTTTTATTTAGGCATATTCCCTTAAAAGTATACAGACATTTGAAAACTTGATATTTCTATGTATTTCAATTATCTACATATTTTTAAGGGGTAAAGTAGCCCTTAGTGTTGGCGTAGTTGGTAGCGCGCCTGTCTTGTATACCAAGGGTCGAGTGTTCAGATCCCAGGCAGTCCGAAGATTTTATTTAAGCCATTTGGATACCGAATGGCTTAAATAAGAATGCCTAGATCCCAATATATAAATATTCATAATAACGGTTATCAGGGCCGTGCTTGGGGGGGGCAACCGGGGCCTTTGCCCAGGGCGCAAATTTTGAAGGGGCGCAAGTGCAGATGAATCTTTGAATGCTAATATCAGTGGCGGCGCGTCCACCAGGCAAACTAGGCGGCCGCCTAGGGCGGTAAAAGGGAAAAAACAAAAAAATTTTGGCTCCGCAAGCGGCACCCGAAAAAAAAATTTTGGTTCCTGGGGGCGCCACCCGGGAAAAAATTTCGGTCCGGGGGCGGCAAAAAATTAGCGTCTTCTAAAAAAAGGTAAAACATTTTTCCGGACGGCAAACATTATTGTGACAATGTAAAAAATATATACAAAGGGCGCTAAAGGACTAACTTGCCCCGGGCGCTAAATAACCTAGGCACGGCCCTGGCGGTTATCGTATAAAGTTTTATATGGCCTAAGTTGCCGAAAAAACTGTGTGTATGTGTGTGTGGAAGTGAGTGTGAATGGGAAAAAAGTGTGTTAAAAAAAGGAGGGGTAAAGAAATCTATAAAATTCGAAATAAGAGCCGCTTTAGAGCACATTTTCTATTATAATTTCTCTCTGTCTTTAAAACTAGAGCTGACGGAGTTAAAATGATTGTATTTTGAAATCAGGGCTACCCATATGCTCAGAAATAGCTCTAAATTCCCCGGCACCAAAATCTCGGTTGGAAACTATATGTTTTATTTTAAAAACAAAATGCATCGCTCTTAATGGAAAACTCTCTATATTATTTTATAATATATAATAAAATATTTCCATTTTACTTAATAGTATTAGATAATTAGGATTGTATATAACAATAAATATAATATTATTGAATACATATTCATTCCAAAAACGTTTTATATAGCTAATCATAAAAAACTAAGAGAACCTGTGTTTATTTTTACAGAACGACAGCCCACTAGTGACCCGTAGATGTTATCCCTCAATGCAACACGCAGAAGGGGATATCATCAGTCCTGGTGATTGCATTCTTCTCAAATCAGGACAACGCAGAAGCGATTTACCATTCGTTGCCAAAGTTGCAGCTCTTTGGGATAATCCTGAAGATGGTAATTGTTTATTTAAATTAATTCTTTTATCTTAAATTCCTGAGTGAATTCATAATTAATTTTAATAATAAATTATTGTTTTGTAGGTGAGATGATGATGTCCTTATTATGGTACTATCGACCTGAACATACAGACCATGGTCGTCGACCCTGTGACGTTGCCGATGAGATCCTCGCCTCTCGGCATAAGGATGTTAATAGTGTTGCCTGCATCGAGGATAAGTGCTATGTACTCACCTTTAACGAGTATTGCAGGTATACATCCACTTCTTTTAGATTCTTGCTTCTGTTAGGCAACATAACAATAAAATGAGTGATACCGGGGTGATAAATTAAAATGAAGTGAAGTATTAAGTTTCCGAAAAGGTGCAGAAAAAAATTAATTAAATTCTCGATGGTACAGTGAAGAATGATATATTAAATATGGCATCGACCTAAATAAAAACATTTTTATGATTATTCTACCTCGGAGATATTTTAAGAACAATTTCCGAGATAGAATAAGTACAAAGCATTTTAAATTTTAGCAGATCCTGCCCTTATTAGTTATAAAATTAATTAACTAATTTCCAATAGAGTTTTATTATCCTTTTATTTTAAATGCACAGAACTTGAAAGCACTCAAACAAGTCATTTGGGGAGTGATTAGCTATAGATGAAATGCGAAAATCTTGACTTTAAATTATCATATATAACATAAAATAAAAGAACCAAATTTAAAAATAGTCTTTTCCAAAGGATATAACAGGTCCTTTGGAAAAGACTATTTTTAAATATGTTTTCGCGGCAAGAATCTTCAACGCAAAAGAACCAAAATTAAGTGGTTTGCTTGAAAATAAAGATATATAATTAGTGTTATTAAATACATTTTCATTTTAACAAATTATAGAACATTTTTTTCCATACAACCAGAGAAATTATGCTTTAGTTTGGTGAAAAAATTCAGATAAATTATTAAAAAAAAAAAGTCATTTTTTGTTTTTGCGAAGACTTTGGGGGGGAGTCGCACACTGAATACGTCACAGACTTGACTCTTCTTTTTTGGTTTTTAACTATATTACCATCAGATACTAAGTATTGTAAGGAAAAAGTCGAAGTTGTCCAGTGAGAATCGATTCCAATCGACTTGAAAGAATTTCGACTTGACTCTAAAAAGTCGATTTTTTCAGAAAAAGATCGATTCTTGATTAAAGTTAGAGTCGACTTTTCCATCCTTACATACCCCTCAAAATAACTATAATATAATAATAATAGCCACGTTAGTATTAAAATTTTTATTATTTAACACCTTAATTATTTATTATTTATGCAATTTTATTAACTCGAGTTTTTGTTTGTATTTCGACAGGTACCGGAAAGCCGCTGTGGCTCCTGCTCTCCCTTACCCTCCGATGGTCCCTAAGGGCCTGGAGGCATATCCTCGAGCATCACGCCAACCCCCGGAAGGAGCCCACGTCGGCGAAAATGTCTTCTTCTGTCGACGCGTCTACGATTTCCGGCAAAGACGTGTCCGCTCCTTTATCCGTGGTGGTCCTCAATGAAATTTTACATACAAAAGACAAGGCATTTATCTGAACAAGGGTGGGGGTTCCTGGACCATCTTTTACGCGCGACGAGGGCTCCTTTCTAGAAGATTATTTTCTGGATAAAGCGCATTTCTTTTTATATTTATTCATTTATTATTATTATTATTTTAAAAGTCAAAACGCCCAAGGCCCGATGCGGACAAAGTCCACTTCTTAAAGAAGTCCCCTCAAGCGTCAATTTTCACTTTGTGGTAAACTTTTTAAAATAGAAAAAGAAAATTCATTGGAAGAATTTTCAGTCACTTAGTGAAGGGCTAAGATTTTTTTTTTGGCAACTTAAAAGGGCCAAACACCTTAAAAAGAACCGACAAACTTGTTAAGTTATTATTTTTTTTTAACATTTATCTTTATCTTTTTAATATTATTATTATTATTATTATTATATTATATTATTAATATTATTTTTCCTTAGAAAGTTTAACTTTCAAAGCCTAAAACGGCTTCTCTCTCTTGTAGCAATTAGTATTTATTTGTTATCCTTGTTATACAGTCATACCCACTATATATATTTGAAAATACTTAGGTATACATAGTTATACGAATTATCTATTGTTTCCATTGTTGTCTGCTTATGTTTTCCGTAATTGTTGCGTCGGCGTCTAACAATGCGCGCTATGTATCCGCCACCTGTTGTTCAATTAATCATTGATAAACATATTTTTTACATGAATTGAATATTTTTAACAGAGAAAAAAAAAAATTTGAAAATATAAAAAAAACAAAAAAACAAAAAACAAATCACTTTTTAAAAAAGAAACAATGTCGCAATTTGATTGATCATTGTAGATTCTTTTGAATTCTAAAAAAAAAAAAAAAAAAAAAATATAAAAAAAAATTTAGTAAAAAAAAAAATAAAAAATTTGGAATTGGATTCAGCGTGCGGCTAGACAAACAGGTGTCTATCAATTTAGCGGGTGTCCTTTCGCCCTTTTTTAGTCATTTGTCCTTTTTTAGTCCTTAAAATAATTATAATAGTGACGCTATAGTGTCGCAAGGTTCTGTTCTCATTGCTTTGTATTTGGATCAAGAGATTGTCTTGTGGGTCTTCTACCTATGCTTGCAAGTAGAAATCCAAAAAAGAAAAATTCTAAACAAAAAAAAAAATAAAAAAAATAAATAAATAAAAAAAAAAAAAAAAAAATGAATGCCAGTTTGAGAAAATGTGATACGGGTGTATGTTATAAGTATGTACTTTGTATGTCTGCGGAATTTTTGAATTTTTGTATGAATCAAATCGAGGATCTCGTCTACAAACAATCAACAAAAGTTTAAAAAAAAAAAAATCAAAATAACATTTTTTAATCATCAAAAAAAAAATTATTTTATGTTAATACATATCAATCATTTATTATTTTATTTAAAAAAAAAAAAAAACAATTTTTTTTTTTTGCTTAACATTCTAAAAAAAGACAAAATTTTTTTTCAAATATTTGTTTAATTTTTCTTAAACGAACATGAGTGTTTCCCAAGCATTTTTTCAAAGTGTGTGTTGTTGGAGTGTGTGTCTGTCTGTCTGTTTGTTTGGGCCGCCAGCCTAGAGGTGCCTTGCATGTTTCATCCCCCGATTTCCTAAAAAATCCTTTTATAGACCCATCAGACGCTCTCATACTCTCTCTCCCTCTTAATTTACCAAAAATCTGAAAAAGAAATGGCATTTTTTTTTGCTATATATATATAAATATAAGGAGAGAGAGAGAGAGAGAGAGAGAAAATGAGTGACAAAGAAAGAGAGAGAGAGAGACGAGAGAAAGACACACAACAAACTTTATATATATACAAACAAACAATTATAAGTGAGAAACAAATTTAAAAAAATATATATATATATATATAATATTATACGTTTATTATATACATTAAAAAGAAATAAAGGATAATGATTAAAAAATTTTAATCCCCCCTTTTATTTAAAAACTCCTTATTCAAATCATCTCAGGTGAACTACGAGTTACCAGAATATTCCCATTGAATACTTCGCATGTAGCTTAGAGTTGATTAGTTTGTGAGTATTTTTTTATTTTAATATCAATGTTCATATAAATTTTAAATTATTTACTTGTTTACAGGAATAGTTCCAGGTTACGATTTTGGTGCAAGGGCGTTTTAACGTTGCTGAAGGTCCTTAATTGCTAATCGAAGAGGTAGTGGATGTTTGGTGATTTAGTCAACCCATGGAGCTCAGCGCCCAAGACAACTGGTAGAAGGAGATCCAGCACATGGAGCTGGCAACTAATAAACTTGGGTTTGGTACCTTTCTCTTCCAACATTTGCTGCAGGTGAGCAATGAAACGTTTCTTCCTCCTCTACAATTAATTCCCTGCACCACAAAATAAACACCCTTCAAAATATGGTCACAGAATCGCTGCCAAACCCTTTTGGAAAAAAAAAAACAAAAATATCATTCATGAAAGCGCAACACAAAACAATTATCCAAATAACATTGTAACAATGGTCATTGACAAAGTCATAAAAAAAATACAAACACCCCCTGTCAATAATGATACCCCGCTAAATGAAAATTCAAAATATTTTGGCCTGCCCTACATTCCAGATGTAAGTGATCGCCTCAAAAAAATTATAACTGGAAACGACATTTCCATTGCACTAAGACCCACCAACTCAATTCGCAGTCTGTACATTCATAAAGACCCTATTGATCACGCACCAATGTCGTATACAAAATTAATTGTAGAGGAGGAAGAAACGGACAAGCATCAAAAAGACATCTTCAAAGTTTTCAGAGCACAAGGCATCCGTAACAAAAAAAAACACACATCGACTGGCCTATCCAATCACTCACTGTCTTTGAATGGACATGTCTTCGACTGGGATGTCGTAAGGGTAGTTTTCAACGAAAAAAAACATTCAAAAAGAGATATATGTCGCAAGGGTAGTTTTCAACGAAAAAAACCAATCAAAAAGAGATATATTAGAAATGATTGCCATAAAAAATAATTTGGAAAGAGCTATCAATGACCATTTGGACATGGCGGGCCTTAATTGTTACGACAACATTATTTAAAAATCAAAATTGTTTTAATTGGATATGAGTTGAGATGAGAGAATTTTGGTGGTTAGGCAAAATAGGGAAAAAAATTTTATATAAAAAAATTAAGGGAAAAAAAAATTCATAATGAAAGTAATGAGTGAAAATTGATATAGAATTTAACTATAAAAAATAGAAATAAGTAGCAGAACAACAAATTTCCCGTCCCTCCGCAAAATTTGATTTCGCATCCAGGAAAAAAAATGATATTTAGTTCCTTACCATTCAAAAAAGAGTAAAAGAAAAAAATCAATTTATTATTTGAATAATTGTGAATAGAAGTTAAGGGAATTAAAAGAAAATTTCAAATTTGGCACCTATGAGAGAGAATCTGACCTTTCACAAATTGTTTTCAAATATATTTTATATATTAATTTAATTTAATTTTTTGAATAGAATAAATTATATTTAATTATTTTAATATAAATTATAATAATATTTTTCAAAAGAAGTAGTAAAATCGAGAAGCTCGATTGCTTTGACTTTGACTCCTTTGGAAAGGCAAGCGAATGCCGCGTCTCTTTATCTCTTCCATGACTGCCAACGAAACCAACAGGCTAAAACTAATACTCACATGTCATCAGATCAACTTATTTATATTTCATCTTAATTTCTATTTTTTAAGGTCAGTAATGCATTTAAATATTTATTTAATTGGTTCAGGATTATTATTTTCAATAAATTAAATAATTAAAAAATATTCTAAACTCGTGATTCAATATGATAACCTTTCTTTGTCTGTCTGTCAAATTTTATTTTCATTTTTATTTAATATTTCATTTCTTTTAATCATTTATTTTAAAATTAATTCGGTATGCAAATTATATAAATCAAATAGATTATTCGTTTTATTAACTCATTCACTATTTCCTTCACTTTGACAAATAATTTTTTTTTTCCTTTATTTTTAATTAGTTTAAATAATTATGTGTTTTGTTTTAAAATATTTATCAATTATTCCTAGTTTTTAAAATTATTATTTACTAGATTTTTTAAAATTCTTATTCCAATTTAGATTGAACTTTTAAGGAATGTCAAATAATTGAGAGTGAAAAGGGAGGAAATTTAATCTGACCTTTTCTATCAAGATTAAATCACATGTTTAGAAGTATTTATATAAATAATTTTTAAAGTTAGATGCAGAGAGAATCTTTACCTACCTTCTATGTTTTAAAATGTATCTGTCATCTTCTTCATCTTAAATCTTTTTGTAATTATTTAAGTAAAACTTTATTAAATGAATTAAGCTTATTTATTTTTCATTTTAGATGTGATTTGGACCAAAGGACTTCTCTTCAAAGCATGTTTTTGGAACTCAGAAGGAATACAATATCCAGCATCATATATATATCCCCTCATAGAATTTTATTTGTTCTATTCGGCTTATTAGAAATGAAATTACTGATAGTATATAAAAAAATGGAGAGAAAATAATTCAGCAGTTTTAAGCCAGAATGTTTCAAAGGAAATGCAATCGATTAAATATCATTAAACAAGGTAAGACTTAATAAACAAATATATAAAAAAAATGAAAACGAGACGAATTTTTATTTAAATTTAAATTAACACTGGGCGTCAGGGACTAATATTTTAAGGGAAAACATTTCTAAATCAATTCAAATAAAGAATTTAACAAAGTTTAAGGGATTTTTCTTGATCGACAGTTCTTAAACTATCAAAAATCAAACTGAATTTATTTATTTTTTTTATGGTAACTTTGGTTTTATGGAAATCTTTAAATTTGGATTCTAATATAATTTATTGAAAGAAAGGTGGAAATTAAATCAAAATCTACCAGATATTTTAAATCTCTATATATATAATCTTTCTATAATTATTTAAGTGAAAAATTGTTATTAAATTATTTAATTAAATAATTTTTTATTTTAGATGTGATTCGGATCAAAAGTCATTCCTTTCAACTGATCTGTTTGGAGCTCGGAGAGAACACTATCTCATCATCTTTATATATATATATATAAAACATCTATCAAGAAATTTTCAGAGAGAGAAAAATCTTGAGCTGTTTTAAGCCAGAATGTTTCAAAGAAACGCAGCGAGATGAAATATAATGAAACAAGGTACACCATAATAATCTAATACAATAATTTGATCAAAAGATATAAAAAATGAAAAAACGAAACGAATTTCTATTTTAAATTAGCTCCATGTAGTAGTAGGTAAAGCAATTAAAATTAGAATTAGACTGCTGCAAACACTGATCTTTTCCATCTTTATGTATAGGTCCGAGACGTGTTCTAAGAAAAAACCAAGACCGCATAAACGCCTTTTACCAGTAAATGTGGCAGTAGAGACGACTGCTCAGGATTCCTTGGACAGCCCATCGCACCAATAGCTCTATCCTCGAGGAGCTGGGAGTGAAAATGAGCCTGGAGGCAATTGTTTCCGATCGAATCCTGCATAATGCTCAGAGAAATTGCCCTCGATAAGATCATTATAGAGAACAAAGTTCAGGGAAAAAACCACGCAGATCACCATTGATCGGATCGACCAGTTGAAATCATTCACAGGCAGTCCGCATCGGGATTAAAAACCGAGGGCGTTGAATAGAGAGGAATGGCGTCTGACCGATGCAAGAACGATCTTTTCAATGACCATGACACGTCAACTTGACGCTTAGGACTACGAGAAGCGAAGAGGAAGTCAATCTGCAATTCTTGTTATTCTCATCTGGTGAGTTTATTTATTTTTTGACCATCCACATACAAAAGGTACCAAATCTTCATCGGGGTTAAAATTGAGTTTTTATCCTTTCTGTACAGAACACATCCTGCTGAAGCCGGAATTTTTAGAATTTTTTTTTATCTTTTTTTTGTTTGGAAGATAAGAATTATTAAAATTTTGGTTATGAAATACCTAGTTTAGAGAAAAATGAGTTTAAAGTTTGTTTGGTCCCTTTTCTCTTACCTCACCTTTGTCTTGTTTTTTCAATTTTTTTATATAAAATACATCGATTCTGATGAATTTTTATTAAATCGGCTCTCCTGAAAATTTAGCCCAGTGAAGATTTGGTACCTTTTCATGTGGACGGTCACATATATATATATATATCGCCTGCTGAGAATCAGAGTGACAAAAGTCTGAAATTCAACAATTAAATAAAAGGCATTTGAAAGGTTTATAAACATATACATATACATTTAAATAGCCGCGCAACAAATGAATAGACTAGAAAAAAGAATGGAAATAAATTTTCTCCACTATGATTCTCAGCAGGCAATATATATTTATGGAAGGGTGTTGAAGGGCATTCAGCCATAAATAAAACACTCTCGATTCTTTGTGAATGTTCAAATGTTTCGGGCAAAATTTATTCACCCTTCTTCAGTGAACAAATCTATTGAGAGAGAGTCAAATCTCTATAATTTTATTTAACAGTGAGTCTTAGTTGGTATTTTATTCTTTTTTTTTTTTTTTTTTTTTGGAATGGGTGCATAAGGTCCGAAGACCTATAATGACCAATAGTCACATGCAGCCAGGAAGAAAATAAAAACAAAAGGAGAAGCATAAAGGGGAAACTCAACTGCGGGAACTGAGAAGATGCCTGTTGAGGTTAGACTTGAAAGTCTGAAGATTGTAGGTTTTGGGGAAGATAGACGCAGGGAGCTTGTTCCAATCACGGGAGGTCATGGGGACAAAGGAAGAATGAAATTGTTTTGTTCTGTTAGTCGTGATCTGAACAGCATAGGGATGCTGGGAAGATGCCTCTCTTGTGTTCCGTGAATATGTTGCATTGGGTGGGATAATTGATTTTAATTCGGCAGAGCATTGACCATGGTAATACCTGTAGAAGAGAGATAGTGAAGATACTCTTCTTCTATGATCTAGTGACTGTAGGGATGCAGTAAGGGTAGAATCACCTATCAGTCTAATTGCACGCCTCTGTATGGCTTCCAAGGAGGAGAGAGCGTCTTTTGACGCCCCTCGCCAAAGGTGGGAACAATATTCAAGACACGGCCGAATTTGGGCTTTATAGAGGATTAGGAGTTGTTGGGAGGAAAAGTAACGCTTATTCTACTGCTTATTTTATTTAATTAAATAATTTGATGATATATGAGTTTGAAATTTTTTTCTAATATTAAAATTTGCTATTTTCATAGGTCTAGATACAATCAAGTATTGATGGGGGCTTGAACATTCACAGAGAATATTTTATTTTTGGCTGCCTGCACTTCCACATCCTTCCATGTTTCCAGCCGTTAAATATCATTATATATATTGTATATTTATTAGTCATTTCTAATCACAAAATTACAGAGAGGATCAAGCTCCCCTATGCGTTTTGTTAAATGGACCGCTTATTTTGAAAGTGGGTAAGTCCATTTTTTTAAAAATGAGATATCACATTATTTATGATTAAATTAATGTAAATTTTCTATGTATAACTAGCTAGTGGTAAATTTCTTAAAAAATTCCCATGTTTTGTACAATTGAAAATTGGTCGGTAAATAGATTTTTTAATAAACAGATATGTTAACCTTTCATTTTCTCGAAACAATAGAAAATAGACTTACACCACTTTCAAAATAAACGGTCCAAATGATTATTTTTACTTTCTCTTACAAAGTATTGGATTCATGTCAAAAATTCGATGTCGAGATTTTGACGTTTTGAGGTCCCCTGAATCCAAAAAAGTGGTTTTTGCGACATGGTCTGTCTTTGAACAAAATATCTCAAAAACGAAAGAGCTAGGAGGTTAAAATTTTATATTTAAGTTAGACACCCCCTGGGACGTGACGTAATCTTATTTGATTGGAACATTTTCTTAAATTTTCTTTACTATACTAATTTTTAATATTTTATATATATAATTCTAATATAATTGAGAGGAGGGAAGGAATTTGGGATTGAATAGAAAAGCATTTATTTAATTTTATGTTCTCTAAATATTCAAATTATTAATGTTTATCTAATATCTAATTCATTCGTACATTCCATTGAAATAAAAAATAATTGAGAAATTTTATTTATTTTTTTTTAACTCTTTAAGTAGATCTTTATTAATTAATTTCCTTTTTTTTCAGATACTTACATTATAATTTCATCTTGTGATTCGTTCAACTCAACCGCCTGTTTGTATTTGGGGTGAGTTTATTCAAATTTTATTGAAATTTTTATCTATCCCTGGACAAATATAAAAAAATAAATTAAAATTAGACTCAGGTTCTTCATTTTCACTTATATTAATCCGGTAAAATAAATTTTCCACAAATTCTATTTTTAAAAATGTATTAATGGGAATTCGGACTTGGGGTTTGGCTATTTAAATAGGGTGCACGATGCAGAGGTGGATGAAAGTCAGCTAGAACAATTCCACAGTAAGGAGAGATTGGATTCCTTATGGGATGGGAATACTCTTTGGGGCAAATAAAAAAATTAAAAAAAAAATCAAAAAACCTTTATTCAGTATTTAAATACACAAAATACGAGGGCGTTGGAGTTCCTCTTAAAGAAACACCCCCCCCCCCCGCATGTGTTATCTCATTTGATTATTTTGAATTGAGATGAAATAATTGATAATCTCTTCTCTCATTTCATCCTTTCTTTTGATTCTATTTATTAAATTAATTAATGGAGAGTTTAGAATTTGGGAATCAGGAATTTATTTTTTTTATAAATGGCTTAGGCAAATTAAAAATTAAAATCACTTTTATTTAGGCTACATAATTATAATAATGCATTTTTTGTTTGCAGATATTCGCAATTCGAATGGATCAAGGTCTCACAAGAATGCTTTGGTGGCCTGGCCTTCGTCTTCCGTTGACGAGAGGGAAAGGAAGACTACAAAAATCTTTGTGAGTATAAAATATGCATAAATACTTTAATTTTTTATATAATAATATAAATTATATCTATATTAATACAATATAGTATATAATTTTATATTTTTATTATAAAAAAAATATAAAGTAAAGAACAAGAGCAAATTCGGGCCCGGGCCCTTTAAGCTCTAAATCTAAAAATAATAAAAATAATTAAAAATAATCATTTTCTCCTATGTGTCCGAACAGATTATCAAGTTTTGGTGTTCCAGCTGTGGAAATAGAATTAACGAGGAAAGCTGACTTGGAATCTATAATTGACAATTTTGCAACCCTCAAAGCGAGGAGAGTAATTTTATAAAAACTCGCATCTTAGATGCCCCAAAATACTTATTTTTTAATCTAAAATGCTTGAAAATCAAGCTAAGTCATCTGATAATATATTTCACGTCTCAGGATAGCTAAAAATGCAGATTTCAGTACCTATTTTCAAAAAATTTTTCTTACCCCCCAGACCATCCGGAAGTCGTCTGTCCGTCTGGCCTCAATTAATTTTGGTAATCCTTTATTTAGGGAATTTTGACAAATTTTTAACTTTTTTTATTAAAATAAACACTATAAGCTATATATAACTGTTTAATTGTGTCAAAAACTACGTAAAAAATTGTTGACATGAAGGTCAGAATAGCCTTTTACAAACCAGAAAAAAACTTTTAGGGTGGGGGGGGGGGGGGTATTATTAAGTAGCCCCGGGGCCCGTCAAGTTTGTCTGCGGCCCTGATTATCATAATAAATATTCTTTTAAAGTAAAGGGATTAACATTTAAATAGAGCTTCTTAATTTTGATAATACTATTTCGATTTTAAAATAAAAATATAGAATAGAATATGAAAGATGTTATTTCCTCGGGGTGGGATTCAGTAAAGTCAAGCAAAGAGGGACGAGTTTTCCCACCAGCACTTGGGCCCAAATCAAATTTTTTATTTTACTAATATTTATTTAATTTATTTTAATCATTTGCATGTGTTACATTCATTGTCTTAAATTTTATTTACAAATTTACAAATAAAATAAATCTTTTTTGTTTTTCAGAAGTGCATCCATCCAATTTACCTTTTGCTGTTCTCCGAGCCGAATTCATCGCTTCCGGCTTGCAGCTGCCATTCGGGGAGTCATTTTATTTATTTATAGGTATCTAAAGTTTATCTAAATTATTTACTTCTCTCCAGTTCTTTTATTTTCGAAATTAATTCAATTATAAATTTGTATTTAATCAGAATTTTTTTTTCGTCTTTTGAAAAAGGAAAAATATAATTTTTAATTAAAAATTAAATATTATTTTGCATATAATTTATTCTTAAGATGTTTAATAAAACTTTAAATTTCATTAGGGGTAAAAGGATCTTAACTCATATCATTAATAATATTGTTAAAAAGTTTTGAGAAAATTAAATTTTTATTTTTTCAAAGTGATTTAAGCTAGATAAGTAAAAAATAAACATTTTTAGTTGATCGAAGGGATTGCAACTAGAATTAAAAGAAAATAAAAAAAAGTTGTTCAGATAATTTATTAATTTTATTAATTTTAAAAAAAAATAGTCTTTGTTTAATTCTAGTTGTTAATTTCCTCAAAGATTCACCCCCCTAAAGCAATTAAATAAAAATATTTTTTATCTGACTTAATCATAACAATTGTCTTCATTGTTTTTTTTCAGGAGATCTCATCATATATTCAAGGAAATCACCTGAGTGAGTTCTTTAAAAAGAGTTAATTATTTTGATGCTTGAAGATTAGAAGACTATTAGAATCTGCATCTAATTTCTGAAGGAAAAATAAAAATGCCATGTAAGTGTTTTCATTTTATTAAATGCATGAATTAATAATAATTACACAAGTCATTAATCTTTTATATTTTAGATATAACACCGGAAAAATAAAAATTAAAATGAAAAATATTATTTCAAAAAAAAAAAACTAAAACAAATTTGTAAGTATAATATGGAAAAAAAAATGATTATTCATGTGAATGGATAATCATTTTTTATTTATTTCATTATTATTATAATTTCTCCCCCGAGGATGTCACCTTGTCGTGGTGGGGGAGCTTAGGGCCTCGGCCTGACCAAGAACATCCAAGTCTCATTGCCTTGGTTCATCCAAGGGAATTTAAACCAGAATAAGTGCTAAAGACTTTATATATTTATTAAATATGTAAATATATTTAATAAATATATTCTCTTTAGCGCCCCTGGCGCGCAGAGAGCCGGCGGCCTTCTTTGCCTTGCTGCATGGATGCATGCATACATGCAGGGGGCAAGCGGGCGGCCGCCGCCGTCGCCTCTTGTCGACTTGAGCTCTCTGCGCATGCGCCAGGGGCCAGAGAGTGGGGACTGGAGGCTATATAAGTCATTGCGCGCATGGGTTGGTGGTCGGGGTTGGTGGTGGACAGTCAGACTGATCACATCGTCTCGCCTCATACTAGACTCTTTATTAGTATATTAATAAATAAAGACTTTTATATATTAAAGATTTCATTTATTCTCTATTCCCTATCCCTAGTATATAATATTCTATTATCCTATTATTACACTATCTTAATATGAGAATATTAATTAAACCTAATTTAAATATTTTCTCATGTTACTATTGAAAGTAATAAATATATTATTAGTATACTATTTTATTAAAGATTATTAATAATCTCAAAGTTAGTTTTTTATTAATAGAAGAATATTAATTAGAATAAATATTTTTAATTCTTTAAAAATATTTTTCAATTAATATTCTCCCTTTAATATGAAACAAACCTTGAGATCACTAAATAGTCTACTAATAATATATTTTAAAGATTTGTTACCTGTCTTTTTCCATTACCAAATGATTTCTTCCAATGCTGTCAGCTTGATGTAAGACCTTAAAAAAGAAAAATAGCATTTATTATTATTTTTCTACCTTGGAAGGCTTTGGGGTTGTTACATCAAATTGTTTTTTTCTTTTTTTTTACCATACAAAAAAGTTGTACATGTTAAAAAAAACCTCTTATTAGTAAATAAATAGTAGAGTAAAACACTTTATACAAAGCATTATAAAAGCATACAAATATAATACAACAGGGCTCAAAATAAAAAAGAAAAAAAAATACAGTGCATTAGAAGCGATATCAATGCAATAAAAAAAAATTAAAATAATTATATTTCTTTACAATCTTATTAATTTACAGAATAATTTATTTGTATTAAAGATTTTTTCTATTTAATTAAAAGTTGAATTCAATCTTTTCTAAATTAAATATGATAGGCTTTCTAAAGTTATTTAGGGAGAGGAGATAATGTCATTTCTTTTCCAAATGAGGACTTCTCAAGGTAAGTATTATTTTATTATTAATATCCTATATTTAAATCAACCCTTATGAAATAAAATAAAACTATATTATGGCAAAGTATAACTTTGAACTCTGATAAATTCTATTAATATTTCAAAAAGCGAATTAACTATTTAAAAAATTATGTCATAAAAATATATATATATATATATATAATTTAATAATTTTGATTAGCCCTATGATACTAAGTCTAAAGAAATTTTCAAAAATTGCTTCTATTATAAATTTTGAATGGCCAAGATTATGGTTTAAGTAAACATTTTCTATTTGAAATATAATTTGTAAATAATTTACTTGAGAAAACCCCCAAGTGGAAAGAAAAGAGAAGGGGGATCCGGGGATTTGTGAGGGTGATGAACCAGGTCCAAACAAACGTAATGTATTCCTAAAAAAAATTAAAATAAATTCCTAAGTTCATAGAGTCACCCTGAATTAAATGAACATTTCTTATTAGATCCGTTCAATTTTTATAACAATGACAGTGGAAGAGTATTTAGATTGAAAGTTTAACCACTTACAAAATAAGTTTTCAGGAAAAGACGCGCTGTTTTCCTTTTACATTAGATATTCTTGCTTTATCAGCCTGCTGTTTTTTGACAATGAACTCCATATGAAGCAAATGATCCAGCGAAGTTTTCACTCTCCATCTTCATTCTCGGCCACTGCGTTGTGCCTTTTGAGCCTGAAAAAGTAAAAAAAAAAAAACAATTAGATATGATTAGTATATTCTATTCTTCTTAACTAATATTATATCAATACATGATTATAATTCGAAATTATATCAACGTTCATATTCATTTAACCAACGCTGGCCTGATGAAGTCCCAAGAGACGAAATCGATTGCCAAAAGATTTAATTAATAATAAAAAAGATAATATTCACATCTGCTGTTTTAATCACCACCTCCTTAATTACAACAACTGCAGACATGGAGCAATACATATATCATAAGTTTGATAATATTTTTCACGTCTCAAGATAGCTAAAAAATCGCAGATTTCAGTGCCTAATTTTCAAAAAAATTTTCATACCCCCCAGACCACCCAGAAGTCGTCTGTCCGAAGACCCTTCAAATTGAGATAAAAAATAGCAATGGCTAATAAATAGCATTTCTATATTTGTGTATGAAAAAAAAAGATTTGAAAGAATTTTTTGGTCTTTTTTTAGAGTGAATAGATAGAATAGAAATAGAATAAGTTAGGAAATCATATCAATTAATAAATAATAAGCTCAAACAAATAAAACTCCTACCCCAGCCTGATAAGAAAAAAGTGAATATTTATTTATTTAAGTTTTTTTTTTTTTTTACTAAACTATTTTAGAAAAAGATCTTATGATAATGAAATTTTAATTTCATTAGTTTAATAGGCGGATGCGAGAGTTTGTGTTTATTGGGCCCGCGACCTAATATAAAAGTAGTCGGCCCGCCGCGAAAGCGTGGAGGTTCTGGTTTGACTCCAGGGGGCGCAATTTTTGCCCAATCAAACACGAACTTATCTCGCAAATTTGTTATCTCATATAATCATTATCAAATAAGAGAATTAAAATTATATATATAGTGCATAGAATTAAAATTTTTTATCATTTTAACTCGTTAATGTCTCATTAATGTAAAATTGTGACCATCCACATGAAAAGGTACCTCATCTTTAAATTTTCAGGAGAGCAGATTTTTTTTTTTTATTACTGATTCCGATTCTCTAGTTCTTCATCTTATATGATGAAATATTCGATTCCTCAGAATCGATGTATTTTATATAAAAACTGGCTGCAAGCACACAACTTTCTCTTACCTTCGGTAATCGAAAGTTGTGTACTGTGCTTGTCACACCAGATTTTTGTGTCGACATGTATTTAGTTCCCGGCAGTAGGGAATATTTGAATTCAGATGGAAAAATTATAAGTATGGGAAAATATTTATATTTGGTTACCATGGCAACCATTTCTCCTATCTTTCCTATAAAGCACAAGAGTAAAGTGTGCTTCAAACAATTTTGAGGGCAAAACGAGAATATACATTTGAAAGAGCATCTAAAAAATAATTGATTTTTGAATTTTAATCAAAATCGTTAGAGCGAATTTTGAGAAAATCGAAAAAAACTGAAAAAGTACATCAGTAAAGTACTAGTACTCTTTGGCCGATTTTGATTAAAAGCTTATTTTTCCGGTCCCGGGGGTGTTTAACTTATATATAAAATTTCATCCTCATAGCTCAATTCCTTCATGCTTAAAATTGAACACACACCCACCCACCCACACACCCACAGACAGACCATGTCGCGAAAACCACTTTTTTGGATTCAGGGGACCTCAAAACGTGAAGATCCATCAAAATCTCGACATCGAATTTTTGACATGAATCCAATACTTTCTCTCTATATATATATTACATATATACATAGGTAAGAGAAAGTAAAAAATTGAAAAAACCAGACAAAGGTGAGATAAGAGAAAAGGGACCAAACAAACTTTGTACTAATTTTTCTCTAAATTAGATTTTTCATAATCAAAATTTTAAAAATTCTTATCTTCCAAACAAAAAATGACAAAAAAAATTCTAAAAATACCGGCTTGCTCAGCAGGATGTGTTCTGTACAGAAAGCATAAGAACTCAATTTTGATCCCGATGAAGATTTGGTACCTTTTCATGTGGACAGTCACAATTATATACCGACCAAAGCACCCGCATACGTTTTCCATGTGATTATTTCATTGTTTTTAAAAAAAAGTATGATAAGCTTTTAATGGAATCCTTTATAGTCAAACGTAGAAAAGATCCAATAAAGATTTTCATTTTCTTTTAAAAAAAATAATCATTTAAGAAAACGCATAGGGGAGCTTGATCCTCTATAATTATTTGATTAGAAATGGCTAAATATGATATAAACTCCACAGATTAGAATAGCAAGAATTGCTCACCTTGACTTTCTCGCTTTTTAGTCGTAAGCGCAAATTGACGCCTCGTAGGTCAGTGGAAAAATCGTTCTTGCCAAAGTCAGAGGCCATTTCTCTATTCAAAACCCTCGCAGTAGAAACCAGAAGCGAACTGCCTGTGAATGATTCCAACTGGTCGATCCATCTTGATCCTGGTCCTTTTTCCCTGGACTTTGCCCTCTATATTGATCTTCTCCAGGTCAGTTTCTCTGTGTACCAAAGTAGCGCAGAATGCGATTGAAAACAATAGCGCATTTTTACTCCCAGCTTCACGGAGATAGAGAGTCAACTTGGATTCAAGGTAAGAAGAATCTTGGAAGGAATTCTAAAACAAAAGAAAAAAATATATAATAATCAAATAATGAGAATTAAAATTATTTATATATATCCTACTGCATAGAATTAAAAAATTGAATCATTTCAACTCGTTAATGTCATTTAAAATTATTAATAATTAATATAATTTAAAAAAAGTTAAATAAAATGTTTTACTATTCAACCTTAAATATCCACCCTTCTCCCAATAAATTAAATTAGAATTATATTTCAATATACACTATATATAAAATATTAAAAATTATTATAGTAAATTAATATTAAGAAAAATTTTCAAATAAGATTAATAGAATAAAGAAATTAAAAATTTTGTTTTGGAATCTAAAATTTCAAGAGTCAAGATATATAAAATTTGGCTTGAATTTTAGTTTACTCTTTAGCTCCAGTAAAGTTTGTAAATACTTTTAAATAAAGAAAGAAATAAAAGAGGAACCGAAATTTTGTCATTCCTTGACTCTAGGACCATCTTGCTATAAAGCCATGATAGTTACTAATTATCAATATTATTAGAAAGATAGAGTGATGAAAATAAATAAACTAACCAAATGGCAAAGTGAGATGATGATGAGTTAACTTGGATCAATGACAAGAAGAATCTTCAAAGGAATTCTGAAATAAAAAGTAAAAAGAAAATATAAATATCAGCTAATTTAAATTAATCGTTTTTTTTTTCATTTTTTTATGTCTGTAATCAAATTATTACCCTTTAATGATGTTTAATCGCTCTCCATTTTCTTTGAAACATTCTGCCTTAAAACAGCTGAAGTTTTTTTATCTCTCTGAAAATTTCATTAAATATATATTATATATATATACATATGACAGTGTGCTCTACAAACTCCAAATGAAAGGGATGTCTTTTGGTCTGAATCACATCTAAAATAAAAAAAATAAATCATTTAATATTAAAAGATTAGTCCCTGACGCCCAGAGTTAATTTAAAATAAAAAATTAGTGTTTTGATTTTGTTATATCTGTTAATCAAAAATTATTGAGGCTTACCTTGTTTCATGATATTTAATCGAACTATATTTTCTTGGAAACATTCTAGCTTAAAACAGCTTAATTATTTTCTCTCCTTTTAATATATACAATCAGTAATTTCATTTCTATCCATTTGAAGAATAAAATTCTATGATATATATATTTGAGTGACATAATGTTCTCTCAGAGCTCCAAACATATGAGTTGAAGAGGTCTTTTGATCCAAATCACATCTAAAATGAAAAAAGAAATAATTTAATAAAGATTTTTAACATAAATAATTATAAAAAAGATTTGAAATAATGAGTGATAAATGAACTATCTTAAAAATAAAAAAATCCAAAAATGATTTATATATATATATATTTCTTAACATGTAATTAAATTATTTCTATTGCTTAATCCTGATGAAAAATAATTTTAAAACAAAACACATAATTATTTAAACTAATTAAAAATAAAGGAAAAAAAAAAAAATTATTTGTCAAAGTGAAGGAAATAGTGAATGAGTTAATAAAACGAATAATCTATTTGATTTATATAATTTGCATACCGAATTAATTTTAAAATAAATATGATTAAAAGAAATGAAATATTAAATAAAAATGAAAATAAAATTTGACAGACAGACAAAGAAAGGTTATCATATTGAATCACGAGTTTAGAATATTTTTAATTATTTAATTTATTGAAAATAATAATCCTGAATCAATTAAATAAATATTTAAATGCATTACTGACCTTAAAAAATAGAAATTAAGATGAAATATAAATAAGTTGATCTGATGACATGTGAGTAAAATTTTAGCCTGTTGGTTTCGTTGGCAGTCATGGAAGAGATAAAGAGACGCGGCATTCGCTTGCCTTTCCAATGGAGTCAAAGTCAAAGCAATCGAGCTTCTCCATTTTATTACTTCTTTTGAAAAAAATTATTATAATTTATATAAAAATAATTAAATATAATTTATTCTATTCAAAAAATTAAATTAAATCAATATATAAAATATATTTGAAAACAATTTGTGAAATGTCAGATTCCTCTCATAGGTGCCAAATTTGAAATTTTCTTTTAATTCCCTTAACTTCTATTCACAATTATTCAAATAATAATTGATTTTTTTCTATTACTCTTTTTTGAATGGTAAGGAACTAAATATCATTTTTTTTTCCTGGATGCGAAATCAAATTTTGCGGAGGGACGGGAAATTTGTTGTTCTGCTACTTATTTCTATTTTTTATAGTTAAATTCTATATCAATTTTCACTCATTACTTTCATTATGAATTTTTTTTTTCCCTTTATTTTTTTATATAAAATTTTTTTCCCTATTTTGCCTAACCACCGAAAATTCTCTCATCTCAACTCTATCCAATTAAAACAATTTTGATTTTTAAATAATGTTGTCGTAACAATTAAGGCCCGCTATGTCCAAATGGTCATTGATAGCTCTTTCCAAATTATTTTTTATGGCAATCATTTCTAATATATCTCTTTTTGATTGGTTTTTTTCGTTGAAAACTACCCTTGCGACATATATCTCTTTTTGAATGTTTTTTTTTTCGTTGAAAACTACCCTTACGACATCCCAGTCGAAGACATGTCATTTTTAATTATTTAAATAAATATTTAAATAGATACTGACCTTTAAAAATAGAAAAAATAGAATTAAGATGATATATAAATAAGTTGAGTTGATGACATGTGAGAAATATTTTAGCAAAGTCATGGATGAGATAAAGAGACGAGGCATTCGCTTGCGTTTTCAATGGAGTCAAAGTCAAAGTAATAAAATTTTAATTTATCATTTAATAAATAAATATATATATTAGAAAATTAATTAAAATTTATAATTTAAGATTCCTCTATAAAAAAAACATAAATTATATTCAACAAAGACAATTTAGGAGTTTGAGGTCCCAAGGCAGTCGTGGCCGAGTGGTTAAGGCGTCTGACTAGAAATCAGATTCCCTCTGGGAGCGTAGGTTCGAATCCTACCGACTGCGACCGTATTTTTTTTTTTTATTAATGAAATGATTAAACATCCAAAAATGACTTTACTAAATATTTAATTTATATTTTTCTCTATTTGACCTTTTTTATTGAATGGCGAAACAGTGGCGTCATTTCAACTTTTTCTTGGGGGGGGGGGGAATTTTTTCTTGGGGGGGGGGGGCAAACATTTTTTTTTCTTAAAATTTTACTGGGTACTCAAATTTGGCCAAACATATTTAATTTAATTAATTGTTTAATTTTGTACAGTTTGTATACTCGTTGATGTATTTTGGAGTATTTTATTTAGAATAATATAAAATTTTATAAAAATCAGAGCCCTTGGGGGGGGGGGGGGCAAATGATTGTGGGAATCGTTTTTTGTACTATGATAAGTGCTGCTCTCTTTCGGGTAATTTTTTAATCATTTACCACTAGAGTCACCTAGCAAGAGAAATTCTAAACTTCAAAACAAATCTGCTGTCAAAATAAAAAGTGTATTATTTTTGTTTTGTATACAAATAGAAGAATTAACAATGCCCAGGAAAAATTATCACCGTGTTGAAGATTATATAAATTCGGAGAATTTCCACAAGAGATGTTCATCATTTTGGACCAATTATAAATTAGGATGGGATTGGATAAGAAAACATCAACTATCTCTATCAAAGTCAAAATTGATGGCAAAAGAATACGAAAATAGAATGCTCCGATATTATATAGAAAATGTTCATTCACAAATACAGGCAAAAGATAATGTATATAAAATGAACAAACAATTAGCAAATGAAGATGAAATAATGAGTGAGGAGGAAAAGGTAGAGGAGGATACACCTGATGAGAGTTCTTCAGAAGAGGGAGAATGGGAAACGACAGAAGATGAAGATTCCACTGATGAAATAGAATCTATGGATGAAGGTGGATCTTATTCAGAGGAAGGTAATTAGTTAGAAATAGAACTTATTAATAGCATTTTATCAACCATGTACAGTGAGCGCCAAAGTTAAGTCCCACCCTGTGATTATTTAATTGTTTTTATAAAAGAAAATGAAAATCTTTATTGGAAATTTTCTAGGTTTGAACCATGAAAGTTTCCATTAAAAAATATACAATATTTTTTTTAAAAACAATGAAACAATCACAAGTAGAAAACGCATGGGTGGAACTTAATATTATCCCTCACTGTACACTAGGCCTTCTTTCTTCGAATATTAATTGAAATTTGTTTTTTTGAATATCTTGTGAGAGATTTTCGAAATGACAGGGCTCATTTGATTGAAAAGCAAAATAATAAATCCCAAAAAATGTTCAATAGCCTATTAGGAATTGAGACGTTTATTTGAATTAACATCTGATTCAAATGACTAGATCTTGAAACTATTTAACCAAATTAAGTATCATTTATTTGCAGATATTTCAATTGGATTGAAGTTGAACCTTCATCTGTGATTGATAAAATAATTTATATATATATATAACACATCTCCATCCCATAAGGCCAGTATAGAACGAATGCTCATAATTCTCACCGTAAAAAAAACTTTTTAGTGCAGGTCCGTCAAGCAGCTGTCGCCAAACGGATTCACGGACTAATCTTTAAATTTAGCTTCTGCTTGTAGTTATAAATACACTTAAATGTATTAATAACTATTTTTGTAATATAATTGTTCAAAAGTAGATATCTGTAATAAATAAATAATAATAATAATTTTGAGTTGGTACTTGGAATTTTCAAAAGATTGACGGCCGCTGCTGTACTGTAGTGTATGACGACAATAATTTTTTTTAAGAAGAATTTTTTTTAATATTTCATTTCAGAGAAATAATACTTGCTCATTTTTTGAGTCACATTATTATTAGCCAGGAGGGCTTCGCCCCTTGGGATCCCCCTTGCCTTTTCTAAATCATATGCCGCAACTTTTCGGGCAATTACTATTAATAATAAAAATACATATCTGTCTTGGCTCCTCTGAAAGATACCACCGTCTTTTCTTAAAAAGGATCATATAAATAGATCCTATTTATATAATAGTAGTGTGCGTCTGTCTGTCTTGATCCAATCCAAGTCCCATCCCCGATCCCTCTAAGGAAAAAAAATAAATAACAATTTTTTTTTATTATATTTCATTTCAGACATTTAAATATTTTAATCCGCCCCGGGGGGAGGGGAGGGGGGCGCGCCACCCCCCAAAACCCAACGGGGGGGGGCCCACCCCCGGCAGTGTTTTTTTTTATTTAAAGGAAATGGAAACAAAAAAGTTAAAAAAGAAAGGCCCCAACCCCATATATTTATTTTTATAAAAAACGGTAAAAAGAAAAATTTTTAGGGGGTGGGGAAAAAAAAGAGGTGAGGGAGGGGGGGGGGGGGGGGGGGGAAGGGAGAAAAAGTGTGAAATATTTTAATTAATTTTAATTGGGTTTTAATTTTTCATAAGGCAAGACAAAACTCAATGCTTTCCAATGGGCTGAATTTTCGGGAATTTTTGCGCCTCCCTTTATGAGAATTTCGGGATTCGAGTAATTTTCCTGGACTCTCCATAACGTCCTCTATAAGACTGCGAAATTTTGTTTCAAAATTCCAACGGGCAGTTGGTCAAACAAAGCCTGACAGACCAGCGTGTCAGACAGATATTCCGCTATTACTAATATATATATATATATAGAGGATTTTGGCCTGCATAAGAGATACAAATATGATTTGATGGAGAACCTAAGGCAGACAATGAATCTCTATATATGTGTCCCGCTGGAATTTCGAAACCAAATTTTTTATGCTTAAAGATGACTTTCAAGGGATTACAGGAAAATTATTTTCAACCCGAAATTCTTATAACTTTTTGAGTTATTAATTCTTAAAGTTACGATGTCTCCCAAAGGAAATGTTTAGAGAAATATTTATGTATTCTTTGCATTTATGTTTCCTATGAATGTAAACAAATCCTCAACCAGGCACTGGATTGGAATAGTGTAATGTCATTTTTTTTTCATAATTAAGAAAAGGCGAGGGGGATCCAGGGGGCAAAGCTAGACGTCCAAGGCGGGCGGCACGGCTTCTCATAATTAAGAAAAGGCGAGGATCCGCCACAGGCGGGCCCGAGCCAGGTGGCGGGAGGTCCAGGGGAGCGAAACCCGCCGAAGAAATATATATTCCATTTACAATTAGGCCCTCCAAAAAAAGTTGAAATTATTTCTCTGAAACTTGTTTTTATGTGTTATCCAGCAAAACACTCCTACTATCATTATTATTTTTGATTGAAATATTGTATTATTATTAATTTATTTATTTCGTTTCAGATGAAGAAGAAGCAGATGAAGATCACTCACTTACATTTGAAATCGATAAAGGAATGTTGGAATTTTTAGAAATTAGTTTAAAACACAAGAAAGAATTAATCGAGAGTAAATTGAAAAATGAAGAAGAAGAGCAAAAGTCATCATCGGCTTCGCCTGATGATACCGATATCATTAACGAACAGTTGAAGAATACTACTATCCGGGAAGCAGCTCGAAAGTTGTATGGTGCAGCAAGTGAGAAGATTTTGAGTATGGAAGTAGCGACACAGCTCAATTTCGAACGAAATGTTAAAAGACATCAACCTGCCTATTGGCCATGCATCCCTCTTAATTTATAACATTTACTTTTTATTATTATTATTATTAATTTGTATATATTAAGTGTTTATGTTGCATATAGTCGAAAATGAAAATTTCGATGTTGAATCTATTGTTTTCCTAAAAGATAAATTTCTTATTAAAAAATAAAAAATTAAAAAATTGTTATTTTTTATTCATTCTAGAATCCTTTATTCCTTTATGTTGGAGATGCGATAATCGGCTAGAGCAACGATAAGAGCATAGATACATGCTTTTGAATAGAGTCGTTTATGTTGGAACAGCGCTGAGAATCGTTCTTTGATCCCGACCAACGATAAGAGTTGCGATAATGGTTCAGATCATTTTCTTTGCTTTTATCGACGCGCTGATTGGAGATGGATATAGAAGTTGGGTGACCAACTCCGGGACTTTAACAATTTTGAAGGACTGAAGATGGAAATAAAATTCACCCGAAACGTCTCGTTGAATTGTATTAAATCGGAGGCTTTTATTTTTGGCTGCACCTGCGCCTTCTGTCTAATTATTTTAAAATAAGAACACCGTTTTTTTACTTTTTTTAATTTCAACCGGACCGTCCTTGTTAAAGACGTTGCAAAGAAGTCAATTTAATTGATAAAACTCATCTGAATCAGCATTCAAATAAAGCCGAAAATAAACGTTTTGGACAAAATTTATTATCCATCATCAGGCACTTTAGAAATGCACATACATATAATCCGAGATGAACCCGGGCTCCTCGCTTTAGAGAGACAAAATATTAATGATAAACTTATGATTTTACCCATGCAAAAGTTCTTTTTTAATGGTAATTTGAATTCAAAATTAATCCTAATTACCCGCATATGAGGGTACCCTCCCTTCCTTGAATCTGCCACTATCTCTCTTTTACTACACAAAAAATCTCGAGCCTCCCTCCTTAAAAAATCCTGACTGTTCACAACAAATAATTACATTATAAAACCAACACGAATATTCTCATTACAGGGACAGATTAATGCAATTAATAGATAGAATAATAGAAAAAGAGAAAAAGAAATTTAAAAAATTATTTAAAAGAGTGAAAAAATTTGATTATTTCCTAATAAATCCCCTACGCCTTGAAACAAAAACAATGGAGCAAATTAATTAAATTTTTTTTTTATCCAAATAAGAGTTACTTTTCAATTAAGAAGTGGTGGCTCCGATGATCGCAGCCAAAAAGAAATAATTCTGAAAGCTACAACAATTTTACGGAGACGTTTCGGTGCATTTATTAGTGCTCCATCATCAGTCCTTTAATTGTTTTTTTATGCTCAGAGTTAGAGTAGGTATATATGCTTGGTATATATCGACTTGGAAACAAGGGCGGATACAAGGGGGAAGGGGGTAATTACCCCCTGAGATTTGAAAAAAATACTTTTTTTTTTCGAAAAAAAATTTATTTTTAATGTAAAATTTTAAAAATTAATACTTAAAAATTTGTTTTGCATTTATATTCTGGCAAACAAGTACAGAATGCGCCTTTAAATTACCGGAATTAAGAAAAAATAGTGTGCTGTACGACCAGTCACACCAGATTACCCCCCCCCCCCGAGAAACACCCCTGGATCCGCCCTTGCTTGGAAACCGCAATATGTCGTATGTCAAAAAAAATTGATTTTTTTTTTTATTGGACCACTATGGCCAACTTGTTGATCTGCACAACACAAAAATTTTACGGCATTATTATTCTAAGGTAAAATAAATAATGCTTAAGCATTTAAGAAATAAATTGGAAGCATAATGACATGTTGGGACAGTTTTTTGTCCCTCCTGAAAACTTTGATTTTTGGACATACAACATATTGCGGTTTCCACAACGATATATGTTTTAAATTGTTGACAATTGAGCATGTGTATTGTTGAACTGGCATACAATGATTGACCAAGCATTTATAGACTAACTGAGCATAAAAAAAACAAAGGACTTATTTTATTATTATTATTATTATGGACCTACACTTTGAACTGCACCATTAGTTGATCTTTTGTTCTATCCTTTGTTGTCCAATATCTGTCCTTAGAATAGACCCGTCCCTTTACCAGGGCCAGTATATTCTTTGGAGAGTTGATATTCCCTTTTTTTCACCCTTTCGAAAATTAGCCTTCTTTGACGGGTTAGTGCAATGCATTCGCACATGATGTGTTCCCCGTTTCTTTTGTCAGATTGCAGAGGCGACATATATCGTCATCCACTCTCCCCATCTTCATTAGATGATATTTTAAAGGACAGTGTCCTGTTAGAAGACCACTTATCAGTCTTAGTTCATTTCTGTTTAGAGCGATAAGTCTCTTTACATTTTGTTGCGGAAGTGTTATAAACTTCTTCGCTTGTCTTAAGCCTGGGTTTTTTCCCATAGCTTTTTGTTTTCGTCCTCCTTCCACCGTCCGATTTCCAGTCTTAGGTGTTATGCGACAGCCACAGGCTGGTTCGGGCCCTGTGAAAGAGTATTTGCTCCCATCCTTCTAGTTGGTCTGCTTCTTCATTGCCTTGTATTCCACATGTCAACAAAGGACTTATGATGGAGCACTAATAAATGCACCGAAACGTCTCCGGGAAATTGTTGTAGCATTCAGAATTATTTCTTTTCGGCTGCCTCTGCCGTTCCTCTCAAGAGTTACTTTTTATCTGACGAACTCAAAACCATAAATTCTTCAAACATCTAATATTTGTTAATTTGATTTCGTAAAAAAAAAAAAAAAAAATATTTTTCTTCTAACCAGAAGTTTAAAAAAATTACTTAACATTTGAGTATTTATTTTTTCGAGATTTCATCACAAGAGATGTCTTTTTTCAGTGGGTCAATGCGCAATGTCATTCTCTGCCGCGCTGCATAATCATCAGAAACTGAAGATGAATTCATTATTTAAAAAAAAAAATTATCTTGCTTGCCTTTGTGGAGTTTTATTTTTAAATAGAAATTAAAAGCCTAGAGAGAATGATTTTTTATATTAAGTTTTTTTTTTCCCTGGTCTTCCCCCTAGGTTAAAATATCAACTTTTTCAGAAACAGAGAGGCAGGGCCCCGATCTTTGAAGAGAAATTTAAATTACGATTATAATTTTTCGCTGGATCATATATATATATATATATTGTATATGGGTTCCTCCTTTTTTTCCTCCCCCTTCCTATTCCTATCTTTTTTCTCCCCTCATTTTTGAGATTTTTTCAATTTTTTCCCACTATATGATTTATCTCTTTTTTTCAAATACTATACTTATTTTATTGATATTTCACCCCCCACTTAAATTTTTTTTTTATTTCAGATCTTATTTTGACCCGGATATATATATTTCTTTTTTTCCCTTTTTTCTTTTTTTTACTCAAAAAACTTCACTAATCACAATTACCCCCCTATCACCGACGATTCTTCTATTTTTTTTTTGTTAAAATTTTTTTGATTTTTTTTTTTTCCGTACTTTTTGATTTTTTCCTTTCGACTTTGTATGATATTTTTTCGAATTTACATTTGTTTTTTTTTCAGTCTGTACTTTCTAAACAATTTTTGAGATTTGTTTGTTTATTTGTCAGTTTTCATTTATAAACCCATATAGAACAGGAGAATAATATCACCATCTAATGGACGCCTCTCACCTCAATTTTATTTCATAGATATTTCGACCTGATCATCAAAAAAATAAAAAATGATTTGTTGGAGGGCTCGTGACAATCAAAATGTTAAAAAATATTTTTTTTTTAATTCATAGAAGCAGGGGGCTGATGCCAGCACGAGCGAAGGTTTCAAATTTGAATTTGAATATAAAAATTTCAACATCGTAGCTCAATTCTTTCATTCCAAATCCGATTATAGTGTGCGAAATTTCAACTCAATCGAACAACTTTTAGATGTACAGCAAAAACCTTGAATTTGGAACATACGCAATGATTGATTTCGTTTAAAAAGCGGTATACCAGTAGTCCAAGAGCTGGCGACGAAAATGGGCAAGAGTTTTCTGAAGGCCAATATTTTCAGAATAGGTTGCATTTTAGTGATGGAAAGATAGGCCTACTCTTAAAAATTCACTAAGAATACCGCATGAAAACGTAAAGTCCACGCCACGTTTGTAAATTTCAAAGAGCGTTCTTAAAGAGTTTCGGATTGATATGAGTCTTCGAAATTAATCAAAGGACCGCCCTCTCTATTCCCCCACTCTTCATGTCAATTCGAAAATCCGCCTTTACACTTTTTAATATAGAGTTAGGTAATCTTTTTACTTTCCCTTACCTCTATATAGGTTAATATATAGAGAGAAAGTAGTGGATTCATGTCAAAAATTCGATGTCGAGATTTTGATGGAAATACACGTTTTGAGGTCCCCTGAGTCCAAAAAAATGGTTTTCGCGACATGATCTGTGTGTCTGTGTTCAATTTTAAGCAAGGAATTAAGCTATGAGGCTGAAATTTTATATTTAAGTTAGGCACCCCCCGCGTGAAAATAATCTTATAAACAAAATCGGCCAAAGAGTACTACTGTAGTACTTTACTGATGTACTTTTTCACTTTTTTTCGATTTTCTCAAAATTCGCTTCAACGATTTTGATTAAAATTCAAATCAAATTTTTTAGATGCTTTTTCAAATGTATAGCCTATTCTCATTTTACCCTCAAAATTGTTTTTTTTTAACCATTTTGGCTACAGAGGCCATTTAGGGGTAATTTTTAAATAATTTTTAATTACAAGTACCGATGTCTACCGGGGGGAGTTCCACACACTGATTGCTCGTGGTCACCAATCCCGAGCTTTCGCCGCGCTTGGTATCACTTAACCGCAACGATTGTGGTGACTGTTGCTCTTCTCCGTTGCCAGGCCTCCTGGCTCAAAATTGTTTGAAGCACACTTTACTCTTATACTTCATAGGAAAGAGCAGAAATGGTTGCCATGGTAACAAAATATAAATATTTTCTCATACTTTTACATCTTGAATTCTAATACATGTATATAGGTGGAAACTAAATATATTTGTCGACGTAAATAATCTGGTGTGACAAGCACAGAACACAACTTTCGATTGTGTGCTGTGCGACCAGTCACACCAGATTTTTTCCATTTTTGTTTCCTCGTTTAATTTAATTAAATATAGAATATAAATTTCCAATTTCTTTTTGTATTTTTTTTTCTTTTTCTCTTAACATTTGACCAACGCACACACACACACACAAAATAAATAAATCTGTCACATAGTAAATCCGTCAAAATTTCATTATATCAAAATCCCTAACCTTTTACCGAGGTGTTATTATTCATAATACACAAAGACCTTTGAACTTTGTCTTGAATTTTTTTTTTCTTTTTTTGATAAATCTTCTCGTCGACTATGAAGAAGACATTGCACAATTGTGCTGGGCTCCGAATCATGTGGATGTCGCCTTTTGGGGCGGCCACTTCTCTCTCTCTCTCTCTCTCTCTCTCTCTCTCTCGTGTTGTTTGTTTCTTAGAAGATCATCTCACACTCAGGAAGAAGAAAGTTTGTGGTTATATAATAAAAGCTCTAACATCCTAGCTGGTTGGTAACAACAACAACAACAACAAAACGACACCAACCCTCACCCACGCCATTAATATTAAAAGATCAAAAGAACTTTTAAAAAGTTAACAAAATAAATAATTTTTCCTGGCCCATTAATTTATTCATTTATTCCGGATGAATATCAAGAGACAACTGGCTGTGAAATATTCGCTCAAAAAAATATTCTATTTTGTCGAAATCCAAAAATATTTTCCTCATTAAATAATTATGAACACCAAAAGATGTTCCTTCCATGCCACGCAAAAACAAGACTTCTTCAGTTTATCGAAAAAAATTAAGAATTTTGAAAAAAGCCTTCCAAAATATTAAAGGGAAATTGGTTGGTTGTAGATGGCTGTAAGGATGATCTTTTTTATAATACGCAAAAGTATTTATTTTTGGCTGATGTCCTTATAATAAAATTAAAGGAAAATTTTCTTACCGAAATTACTATTACCGAGTTATTTATTATTGAACTTAGGAAATTTATGCGAGGGGAGGTATCCAAACCAAGTATCTACTAGTTCAAAAACTCAAAATCAAATGGAACCAGCCGAAGCGGGCCTTGCGACTAGTTTGTATTAAAAAGGAAAATTATTTCGGGCTGCTGGTTGAATCAAATTCAAATGGAGTGCACCGAAAGCGATTATTTGGTGTAAATGTCCTGCAAAGGGCCCTCTGGGATACCGGGAATATCCCGGTGGGCTCTCAAATAAAGGCATATTTAAGAGAACGCGCAGAGAGCTCTTCTCTTACACAAAAGGATGCCTTTGTTAATATTCCCCCCCCCCCCCCCCCGTTCAAATATTTTATATATGCCACAACAAAATCAATGTGTGCTTTTTAACAATCTTTGGTCCCGAAGAAGGACGCGATTGGCGTCCGAAACGTCGACCAAAAGAAATTAAAAATGTTTTTTTATTCTCCTGGCTGCAAATCCACTTCCTTAAGATTAGTATATTTAAGGTTTTAAAATACTTTTTTTGTAATTTTTTTTCCTTAAATGTAATATTGTCAGCGATATTTCCCGGGCCTAAATTGTGTTTCCAGTTCAGCCCTGATGTTCTGCTTTCAAAAGAATTATCTTCTGTCATGTTCGGCCTCAAGAAGTAGGCTTATAATCTTAACAAAATTCTTAAATAAGATTTCTTATTGTGAAAAAGGAATTATTTTTTGAAGATTTAATTATGAATGGAGATAGGCGGAAACGCCCACCTGTGTCCAATTAAACTATATATCGACGCCCTCAGTAAAAAAGTGTTTAACTCCACTTTTTTCGAAAATCATTTTTTTGTATTTTCTGTTGATAAATATCATTCTCCTTATGCCCTGAACTGGGTAAGAGCGTAATTCAAATTTTTCAGTTCAAAAAGTGTTTAACAGTGGCTCTAACACTACATGAACTACAATAGGCACTTTGCTAATTAGAACGTCGATATATATATTAATGCGGAGTGTCCGTCTGTCTAAACGTCGAGCCAGTTGGAGGGGACGAAGCTCCCTGACTAGGCGAGAGGCCTGCCAAAGGCGGGGCGGATAGTTTTTAATTAATAGGCAGAAAAATAATAGACAAAATTTGCTAAAATAATTAATTTGTAATTACAAATAAATATATTAGCCTACCTAAAATCCTAAATGTGAAAACAACCTGAGATGTTTGGCTGCTCAGCTGGTTGCCTATTTCGGCAATTAAAATATTTTCTCCAAAATAATCATTATATTTTTACTTTCTCTTACCCTATATATGAAATATATAGAGAGAAAGTATTGCGGTCGCTTTGTCCTTGCCTAACAACTTTTTCTCTCCGGCCAGGCCGAAAATAAAATCTTTCTAAAATTTGGTGGATATCGGATATCTCGAACATTCATTTTAGGAGCAACAGCCTGAGGAGGGCGCAATTGGCGTCTTAAACGTAAACGACAAGGATTTGTTCATTTTTTTTAACCTGCTCCTTATCTATAATCTACTCATGCTGAATAGTTATTTTCCTTTAAACTATTAAACACCATTAGTGGAAATAAAAGTTAAAGACGGTATAAAACGAGCAAAGTAAGAAATTTTATACAAAATTTATAGAATTTATCTTTAATCTGAAATCTATTTTATTTAATAAACACCTTAATAAAAGTCCAGGTAAGGTAACTTGTAATCTTGTTTAAAAACGAAGAGAGAAATTTATATTAGACGATTCTAACAGATAAATTTTATTACCAGTATTAAAAGAAAAGAGTATGATTAGATCTAAAGAGTTTTGGATAAATTTTGTATAGTTGTAGAGAAGCGCAGTATTGGTGAAGAGGGAAGGGTTATGGAAGGTGAGAGAAAAAATATTTTTTGTTTTTTGGAAACGGATGGCTAAGAACCAAAGACCTTTAGTGAGTGACCAGTGGCCAGTGGTCACAAGCAACCAACCAGGAAGAACATTTCGGTTATATAATTTTTTTTCTCTATTCGATTAGCTGTGCTTTTTTACTTTCTCCTACCTAAGTAATATATAGTGAGAAAGTATAGCAATCATGTCAAAAATTCGATGTTGATGGAGATACATGTTTTGAGTCCCCTGAGTTCAAAAAGTGGGTCCCGCAAATTGGTCTGTGTGGACAATTTTAAGCATGGAGGAAATGAGCTACGAGATTGAAATTTTATATTAAAGTTAGTCGGGGGTGTCTAACTTTAATATAAAATTTCAACCCTGAGTCATGAAAATAAGCTTTTTACCAAAATCGGCCAAAAGGTACTAGTACTTTAGTGAAGTACTTGTTCAGTTTTTTTTTCGATTTTCTCAAAATTGCATGTAACGATTTTGATTAAAATTCATAAATCAACTATTTTTTAGATGATCTTTAAAAAGTATATCAGTAAATTTTTCGTGAAAATTGTTTGAAGTGCACTCTACTGATGTATTTCAGATTTTTCAAATCATTTTCTGGCTCTTCCTTCCATAGAGCCAATGTTAAATCCCTATGGGCATTTGCATGTTAATTTCTAATCAAAAGGGGGGTACCCTTTCCAGTGGCGTAACGAGCTTAACTCGCGCCTGGGACACAATACCATTTTAGCGCCCCCCTCCCCATTCGAAAACCATATAATATTATATGTAAAATATACAAAATTATTATATTACATTGGCATATATTTTCCAGAAATCAATTATAATAAAAATAAAAATTATCCAGCAATTTTTTGTTTTGCGGACCATTTGGCACCCCTTTGTGAGTAGCGCCCGGGGCATGATGACCCCCTTGCCTCCCCCCCCCTCAGTACGCCACTGTCCCTTTCGAACTTTTTACACATTAAAAAAAAATTTTCCAATTCTTATGAAATTTTTTTTTCTATTGTGTATCTTCTTCTTTTTCCTGGCCTTATTCCCGCATTGCGGGGTCGGCGGTTTATGGGTTTTTTCGACCGGAAGGAATAGAACAGGCCGGCCCGTCGCACGGTCTGACGCCTGTTGATATTATAGAAGGAAGGGACAGACATGTAAAGAACAGAAGGACTCCCAGTCCCAGCTCGGGTAGCTCGTGGTCGCCATCCACGTACCCACAAGATGTGGGCCCCTGAGCATAGGATTCTCTATTGTGTATAAAATACCCAAATAATAGATTAAAATTTTGAAAAATAACCATAAGTTTATTTCAAGCAGTCAACATTTAAAATACACAGAGCCTATGTTTGAATCAATTGACTTTTTTCTTACTCAAATTTTCCTAATTAATTTTTTTCAAAAGAGGACATGAGTAAATAAATATACCCTGATGAAAGGTACTAAAAAAAAAAATTTCAATAACTCGATCTATTATCACAAGCATCAACATAAAATTCATATTTAGATTTCTAATTATATAAAAGCAAGAAGGTGAAAATTGAATTTTAACACGATGACAATATTTTATCATACGTATAATAAAGTAATAAAAAGGTAATAATAATTTTTTTTCCTTTCTTCTCTCAAATCAGTTCAAATAAATTTATGATAAATAGCTGATAAGTGACAAAGAAGGTACGAACTCTTCTCAGAAACTAACAAACAACAACAACAACCTTTGCATCACTGACATAAACAACCTGAAAGAATTTTGATTGCTTCCTCGTAGCCTTAATTCAAAATAGAGAGAGAGAGAGAGAGAGAGATAAGGGTTAAAGGTCATTTCATACTTGAACTATACTTTAATCTGAACAACGCAAAGTACTTTGTCAACTTGTCATGTTAGAATAGTTAAATGATCAAATTAACAGACGGCTAATAAATATTATTCGCTACATTTTTATCTTATCTCATCAGGGAGATGATTATTTTTTCGAAATTAGTGTAGGCTAATAATTAAAATGTTTGTAAAATTTGAACTGTCAAGAGAAGGACCTCTATCTACGAGGAAAAAGAGTCGATAGTTTTTAATTACATCCATCTAATTACATACAGACTCCGGTTTTTTAATTTCTTCTTCACAGTCGTGAAAAAAAAATTTTAAAGAATTTTTCAACCTCTAAACAGTAGCTTAATTATGGGGAATAGACCTTTCAGGCAGTGGCGTCATTTCAACTTTTTCTTGGGGGGGGGGGCTAACTTTTTTTTTTTAAAATTTACTTACAAATAGGTACTCAAATTTGGCCAAAAGATATTTAATTTAATTACTTAATTGTTTAATTTTGTACAGTTTATATACTCGTAGATATATTTTGAAAGATTTTATTTAAGAATAATATAAAATTTTATAAAAATCAGAGCCCTTGAGGGGGGGTCAAATGCCCCCCCCCCCCCCCAAATGACGCCACTGCTTTTAGGACCCCGAAAGAAATAAATACTAGGAAGAAGAGACCTTTCAGGCTACTCTCTGAAGATAAAAAAAATCCGACTTCAACATCCAATAAATAATTATTTTTAGGGTCACTTCAGGCAACTCATAAAGCCCCCTCTAACCCCCCTGATAAAGTAAATGATGTGTTTACTAATTGAAAGTTGGTTTTTGCGACAGGGAAGAAATAGAGGCCGGCCCGTCGCCTGGTGAAAATATAGAAGGGAAGAGACTGACATGCAAAGAACAGAAGTACTGCCAGTCCTAGGTAGGATAGCTCGTGGTCGCCATTCACGTACCCACAAGGTGTGGGATTCTGAGTTAATTAATAATATTAAGACCAATTATAGAAAAAGCTCATGATGATTGAGAGAAGTAATAAAAAAAACTTCCCTCGGTCAGAAGCGTCAGAAGTTCTTCTGACTGAAGATGTGGACCCCTGAGCTAAAATGTTTGCCATGGTAACAAAATATAAATATTTTCCCATGTTTATAAATTTTAAATATTGAATTCTGATATATCGTCAGAAACTAAATATATGTCCACACAAAAAATCTGGCATGACAAGAACAGAACACAACTTTCGATTACTGTAAGGGTGCGATTATGTCGGAGCTGCGATAAACGATAAGAGCATAGCAGAGAAAATAGAAACATGCTTTTGAATAGAGCCGATTATGTTGGAGCTGCGCTGAGAGGAAAGATAAGAGAAATGGTTGCCATGGTAACAAAACAAATATTGTCCCATGTTTATACTTTTACATCTTGAATTTTAATATATCGGCGGAAACTAAATATATGTCGACAGAAAAAATCTGGCGTGACAAGCACAGAACACAACTTTCTATTACCTAAGGTAAGAGAAGTTTGTGCTGTGCGAACAGTCACACCAGATTTTTGTACTGATGATGACCAGGCGTCTACTAATTAAAGATGATGTGAGAGTGAGAGGAGACCATCAAATGCTGGCTTTTATTCTCCGGTCCTTTCCTTATAACATGTTCCGTACATGTGATCGAACGACAATCTTCCAATTGTTATCAAAATATTATCTTTTATAGTAGAAAAAAAATTATTTTAATTAGTAGGGCTAGTGTTGTTCAATTAGAAACTAATCTAAAAGATAATTTGAAGGGAGCCCACCCTCTTCACTCCGGTTGTTCAAAAAAGTCGAAGGGGAGGGAGAGATTTGGGTGGTTTTTCGGAGAAGAGGAAATCTCGAAATATTTGCAATTTAAAACCGCTTTTAATAAATAAGTTCCGGGATGACCGAGCTGGAGCTCGGTGGTTTTTTCTTTTGATAAAATTGGAAAAAACTAAAAAGTGTTATACCTCAGTAAACTACTAGTACTCGAAGTATTCCAAAGACAAAACCTAGCTTAATTTCATATTGTTACTTAAAATTTAAAGACAGAATTCATCAGCAAAATACTAGTACGCCTGGTTTCCCAAAGACGAGATCAATCGTACTTTGTTTTCTATACCACAAATAATAAATATTTAAAATTTGAAAGAAATCGGTAAAGATTTTGAGAAAAGTGGAAAAAACTAAAAAAAAGTAGGCTACATCAGTAAAGGACTAGTACACGAATTTTCCCAAAGAAGAGACTTAGCGCAATTTCATATTGGTGCTGGAACTAGTATATATTTAAAATTTGAAAAAAATCGTTAGAGCCGTTCTCTAGAACTGATGTGCTTACAAACGTGCATAGCTCGTTTAATACAGTAGTATTAGATGAAATTTATTTTCTTATCTCTCTCTTTCGTGTCTTCTTTCTTTTCTTCCCATGCTTATTTATTTCTCTCTCTAATTACTTTTAAATAATTGAAAATTAATATATTGTTTAGTTTTTTTGTTTCCGAGTTGGTTGACTTGGTTCCCGGACCAAAAGCTTCTTTTTTTTTATTTTTTCTTAATACAAAAATATGCCGGGTACCTCACATTAATAATCAAAAATAAAGGAAGTATAAATGCATGCACGCCATAAAACTATCAATGTTTTTTTTTAATTTATTAAATCCCAGATTTATGAGTGAATGGCCTTTTTTTTATCTATTTTCTTCCTGATTAGATAGAAAAGAAAGAATCTGTGAGCTAGCTAGCTACCGGAGCCTCCGGTATGTCATTTCCAATTGCAGTCCTTTCGTTTCTTTTTCTTGCGGAATGAACGATTGCTGATTGGCCAAACATTCGCCTCCCCCTCGGGTCAGAGGTCACACAGCAAGTCAAGATGGAAAAATACAAAATACAAAACCCGCCCACACCGTCTATTCAAACACATAGAGAGAGAGAGAGAGAGAGAGAGAGGAGTAATTTTTTGTTCTCAAGACAGTCGACACGTGGAAAAGGAGGAATTTGTATAAATTCCAAATGATGATTTATTTACATGCATTTTTAAAACGAATATATGTCAAAATTAATTAAAAAGCCTTTCAAGGAAATCGTATGTGTATTTTATAAGCAGTCAGGTGTTATGCGATTGTTCAATTCTTTCTAATTAAGTAAAAAAATAATTATCAAAAAGAGAGAAAAAATTTTAACTTATATTTTTAAAATTTTATTAAAAGAAATGTCATCTGGTTAGATAAGCGTTATCAGAATTCAATTGAATGTCCAATTATATAAAATAGAAAGAGACAATTAATATTAGAAATAATATTTAGCCATCATTGGCGTAACTATGGAGGGGAGGTGCATTGAACAAAACAGTGAGGCACAATCTTTTAGATATAGGCCTAAAGAACTTCATTCTCTTCTTGTGATTGCTTTATATTTAAAAGCTCTATAATTTGAGATATTTTTGAAGTTTTTCTAGAATGCAAAGTTCTTTTGTCACACCAAGGCATTGAACGAGGACTGGGTAAAGGGATAGAAAGATTTTGTACTGACTCTTCTTTTAAAAAACTGCTCCCAGAGCACACAACTTTCTCCTACTTCGATAATTGGATGTTGTGTTCTGTGATTGTCCCACCAAATTTTTTTCTGTCGACGTATAATTTTCAAGAGTATATTAGAAACTTCACTAATTTAGTGCATTAAAAAAGTCAGGAATTATTATTAATTAAAAAAATATATTTTTTAGTCATAATTAAACAAACAAAAAAGGAATTTTTTTTATGACACGAGTATTTGGACTTCAACCTTTATTTAATAATTAAGTGAAGTGTCCGTGGATTTAGTGGTAAGGAAGCCCACTGTTGATTAGGTTGGAGATCCCGAGTTTGACTCCCAGGGGCCAGAGGCCACTTAATTCACCAGAAAAATAAAATAACTCAGAAAATATATAAAAATAAAATTGGCAAATATCTTAAGTTGATTAGCTGTAGATATTTAATTAGAGCCCTTTCCGGGAAAAAGAATTAGGTGAAAAAATAAAAAAACTTTCTATATTATGTTGCCGATGTTTCGAGAGCTTGTCACACCCTCCTCCCCTTAATTCTGACAATTTGCTTGCCCTGAAGATGAGTGTGACTAGTTCGAAAGTTTGACTGTCTTTTGTATTTGTGCACTAGCGAAGTCAATCAACAATTTATTATGAATTCTTAACCCCGCATGGTCCTGAAGAAGGAGTCGCTAGAGCCCCAAAACGTATAGCGAGAGGGAGGAGAAGATACGAATAAATTTGACTGATAAATATTTCCAAATTTTTAATTATCAACATCCTTCTAAATAGTCAATTTTACTATAATTTTTTTTTTAAATGCTACATATCGACGAGACGTTTAGAACATAAACATCAAAGCATATTATAAATCTGCAAAAAAAAAAAATTTCATCCTGATCGGTACAGTATTAAACATGCTTATCAAGGAAAATTATAATCAAATTTCAAACATGTTGAAATTAAGAAAAAATAAGAAAATAGTTTCCGAAAATAGGTGGAGTATAGATAGCTATAAATTACAAAGAGATGTTGCAATTGAAGGGGGGGAGGGGGGGGTGAATGGCGCCTATAAAGTTCAAACTCGCTAGTGTGATGAGGAAAAATAAACTTCCTCTTTGAAAAGAGATATCTATTTACAAATTTTTCGAGTTGCTTGCAACATATTGGACAAAGAGATGGATAGACAGGCAATTCGGGCAATTAAACCGATCTCAATAATTGAATGTAACAAAAGCACAAAACACGATTAGTCAATCAGCAGAGAGCATCTGCGTTCATTTGGAAAAAAAAAAACAAGAGAAGAGGGTCGGAACTTTCACAGTGTGATCTCGAATTGGCAAGTAGAAAAATCAAATGGTAGAAAAAAATAAATAAATAAATACTGTGCCACAGGAGGAGGACTTATGCAATTAATTACTTTCATTTCCAGCTTGATGTTTAAACAACAACAAATGCTAATTTGTCTTTGAAAAATTACAAGAGGATTTTATTTATTATAAAAAGATGACTGATTGATGTTTAATAGATTAGATTCTTATTAGAGAAATTTTCTAAAGTAAATGAATATCGTAAGCCACAAATAGTGGCATAAAAGGCGGTTAATTTATTCCATGCTAATCAAGATATTTGATATTATAAGATGTAATAATTATTATATTATAAATGTGATAGAAATTGCTATACGATATCAAATGCTAGACGCATAACAATTAGATTTCTAAATGAATGGAAAAGGAGATTTTTAGAGTGACGTAGATCTTGTAGTAAGAAATAAAGAAAAGAGCGATTGCAGGCAGCCCCCCTACGTTTATTGGTCACAAGACATTTTGTGGAATTTTGTTAACACGCTTCAGCCCTGAGGATGGTCGTATATCTGATCGAAACGTCGGTTGAAGTGACCAATAAACGGAGAAAATTATTTGATATAAAATTTTCTTAGTTTTTTTTATTAAGGTCTTTTTCGGCATCTAAGGCCATTTAGAGCCCATCACTATTTATTTCAAATAATTTGTAGTCAATTCAAATGAAATAAATTTTTTTCGCTTGGGACGGGAAACGAACCCGGGAAGCTAGTGTCTTCTCTCTGAGCCACGGGTCACGGGCAAAATTTGGTTGGTTAAAAAGGGAAAATTTCAAAATAGACATAATAGAAAAAGACACATTCAAGTGCAAGATAGAGCAGAGTTGTGCCATGCCTGGGTTCAAATACTGGAATTACTAACTAGCAGCCCGCCTTGGGCGCTCAACAAACAGACAGATAGACACTCTATTATTAGGTTATATAAAAATTAATTTTCGTTTTTTCTTGCTGTTTATTTCAATTGATTGCTAGACAATCGCACGACACTAATGAATTTTCCGATTAAGGGGGTGTAGGAGAGGCGTCTAATCGTACTTAAAAAAAAAAAAAAACTAGACTATTATAAGGAATTTTTCAATGACGTTTTTTTTTTTAATTAATTATATTCATAAAGGATTATTGGATCAGGAAGTTATTATTTTTTTAATGACTTATTAAAAAATTAAGGAAATTAATTTTTTTTGTTTTCAAGCAAATACAGCAAACTATCAGTCCCAATAATCTTTATTATTATTTTTTTTTAAATTAAAAATGAATTTATTGTTATTATTAATCACATTTTAATTAAGAAAATTTTTAAATAAGATTGGTAGATATATTTAAAATTTATGTGTCAAATAGTTCCGCACACTTGCAAAAGATGGCAGGCTAGTCTAACAGCCGATCCTCTATTAGCCTAGATCTGGCATATTTTTATATATCTAACAAAGCTGTGACTGTTATTTATTGGCGAGGCCAAATATCCCATGGCCCTCGGGAATCGAACCCAGGAGCTCCAGCTGTCCATTGCACCAGGCTACCGGACCCTACCCCTCAATAAAAAAACACTCACAGTCTTGTTAAATATATCTATGACTAGTTAAGTTCGAATCGAGGTATTTTGAATACTATTATCTTATTCAAATATATAGCTCTCGACAAGGGCGGTCCTAGCCTTACATTTTGGGGGGGGGGGGAGGGTTCACTGTTTTTTTTTTTTTTTTTATAGTATAAATAAATGGGCCTGGACCCCAATAAATATATATTAATCAAATATGAGTATCGTTTAAGTCTTAAATGGCCTAAGTTGCCGAAAAGATTGTGTGAATGGGAGAGTGAGTGGGAAAAAAAGTGTATGTTAAAAAAAAAAAGAAGATTTTGGGGGGTCACGACCCCCTTGACCCCCCTCTGGGACCGTCCTTGGCTCTCGAAAAATATTTCACTACATTATATTATTTATCATAAATTCATTTTTAAATTAAAAAAAAATTAAAGATTATTGGGACAGATGGTTTGCTGCATTTGCTTGATAACAAAAAAATTAATTTCCTTAATTTTTTAATAAGTCATTAACAAAATTATAACTTTCTGACCCAATAATCCCTTATGAATATAATTAATTTTAATAAAAACCTCACTGAAAAATTCCTTATAATAGTCTAGTTTTTTTAAAGTACGATTAGACGCCGCTCTTACACCACCTTAAGTTAATAATTAAGAATGGAAGATTCAATTTGTGATTTGGTCATTTGAGTTGCCTAAACTTCAGGAGGAATTAACTTTCAAATCCTATGATAATTAAACTAACCCCGTAGTGGCTGCAATCACAAAACTCCTCTCAGGCCTCCTTAATAAAGACCTACAAATTGATGAATTAATTTAAAATAAAGTTCAACCTTTAAGATCAAAGTCAAATGATTTTGTCAGTAGACTATTCTAATATAAAATAACATAATTTAGTCAGTTAATGGAATTCGAAGCTCTATAAAAATGTTGTGAATTGATTAATAAAAAAGATTTGTTGGCTTGTAGCCTATGAAAGAGATTGGCCATTAAAATTCGGTGCTACACGGCCTCAAATGGCCATTTGAACAAAAAGCAACCAAACAGAACTCCCTTCCACTCGCCTCCTCTTAACAAGGTAATATATTTGATCTCTCTCCCACTCTCTTTTGAAATTAACAAAATGTTCGCACTATTGAAATTTTAATTAGTTTCTTTTATTATATTAATATTGAATACAATCAAATGCGGTATATACTGTAGATTAACAGAAAATAGCCGAAATCGAGATTTATAATAAAAATTGGATTGGTTAACTAAATAAAATTCTATTTCGATTCATTCAGCATACAAATTATTGTATTAAGCGCCTTTAACATTTGATATTTTCAATATATAGCTATTAATATCACATTTTATATATCCATAATAATAAAATATACGTATATGTAAATGTCTTGATTGGCATGGAACGAATTAACCTCCTTAGGATATCATGGATTACGATAATCATTTACTTTGTAAAATTTCTCTAAGGTAATTCATAGAGAAAATAGAAATAAGTAGCCTTTACTAAGTATATTAAAATTTTCCATTCATTAAGATAACTTTGTTCAAAACCGTATTAATTTATGATTTTTGTGAGGGAGCGGAATTTTTTTTCTTAAACGGACTCAGGTCCGGTTGCTCCACTTCTAGTCAACTAGTAGAATACATTTATCCGACCTATAGCAAATTATCGACATAGTAAACAAGAACTCGCTTAACCTCCGAGTTTTTCACATATAATTAGCAATCTGAGGTATAAGGGAAGATTTGTGAAGTTAGCAACTTAATAAAAGCATCATTTATAAAAATTACTAAAAATAAAAATAAAAGTTAATTAAATTAATTAAACCTTTTTTTTTTGTGTTTTTTTTTAATTTAGAAATTTCCAAAGAAATAAATAAACATGGCTTGTGTTCCTAATTTCACCTCTTAGTTAAGCCTTATTCTGAACTTTCAGTCTAGGGCCCTCGGGGTATAGCGTAGAGGTTAGCGTGCTAACCTCATATACCAAACGTCGCGGGTTCGGACCCCAGGCAGTCCGATGATTTTATTTAAGCCACTTGGATACCAATGGCTTAAATAAGAATGCCTGGACCCCATATTATTATATTTATCAATAACGGATATCGTAAAGTCTTATATGGCCTCAGTTGCCGAAAAGACTGTATGAATGTGTGTGAGTGTGAGTGTGAATGATAAAAAAGTGTGAGTGTTTTAAAAAAAACTTTCAGTCTAAAGTACTAGTACTTTACTGATGTACTTTTTCACTTTTTTTGATTTTCTCAAAATTCGCTCCAACGATTTTGATTTCTTCTTCTTTCTTTGCCGTTATTATTCCCGTGGCGGTAAAGGGGGTCAGCGGAATGGGGGTTTTTTTTGCGACCGGAAGAAATAGAACAGGCCGGCCCGTCACAAGGTCTGACGCGTGTTGAAAATGTATTATAGAAGGAAGGGACTGAGATAAAAGAATAGGACTGCCAGTCCCAGCTCGGGTAGCTCGTGGTCGCCATCTACGTACCCACAAGAGATGGACCCCTGAGCAATCCATCGATTTTGATTAAAATTCAAAAATCAATTATTTTTAAGATGCTCTTTAAAATGTATATTGCCACTCGGGGCTTGGTGTAGAGGTTAGCGTGCTAACCTCGTATACCAAACGTCGCGGGTTCGGACCCCAGGCAGTCCGATGATTTTATTTAAGCCATTTTGGATACCAAATGGCTTAAATAAGAATCCCGGACCCCAATTAAATAATATATTATTAAATAACGGTTATCGATAAAAGTCTTAAATGGCCTAAGTTGCCGAAAAGACTGTGTGAATGTGAGAGTGAATGTGAAAAAAGTGTGAGTAAAAAAAAAAAAAAAAAAAAAAAAAAAAAAAAAAAAAAAAAAATGTATATTCTCATTTTGCCAATGAAATCTTTTGAAGCACACTTATACTCCACTTTTGTACTTCGCATAGGAGAAATGGTTGCCATGGTAACAAAATATAAATATTTTTCCCATACTTATAAATTTTACATCTTGAATTTGAATAAATCGGTGGAAACGTAAATATATGTCGACACAAAAAATCTGGTGCGACAAGCACAGAACACACTTATTGAAGGTAAGACCGGTCGGTCGCACGGTCTGACGCCTGTCGGAAATATAGAAGGAAGGGACAGACATGTAAAGAACAGAAAGACTGCCAGCCCCAGCTCGAGCAACTCGTGGTCGCCATCCACGAACCCACAAGATGTGGGCCCTTTAGCAAAATTCATTTTAATCCAGTACGTTACTTGATTGTTGAAAGCTATCAAACACAAGATATTATGGAATTTTGAATGCTTCTTTCGATCTTTTTAAATGTATATATTTCACGGTTTTTTTTTAGTGCATATCGATCCAAACTCCAGAGCTGTAAAACACGGGGCTGGTCATCGATTTAGTAGCACTATTTTAACCAAATGTTTTTAAGACGGCCCTAAAGTTAAAACTGACAACATCATTCATTCTTCCATTCGAGAGAGATAAATGTTATAAATAATAGTAAATGTCAAAATCATCATCGCTGTCAAAAACAAATTTTTCCACTATAAATATTTACCGAATTGTCATATAATTTATTCATGTTTTTTTTTTTTTTTACTGATACACTGAAATTGAAGAAGCGCCTACTGAGTTCCACGGATTCATTAATATTTTGTTTAATGACGGGGAATGTAATCAACTTGGCGAAAAAATGATTAGGCTAATGATGAAATCACGATTCATCAATAAATCACCGGATTTTTTTCTGACGTAATAATTGAATATCCACTCGTCTCAAATGTTTTAATAAAATCATTCTAAGTGAATAATAATAGTAATAATAAATTTATTAAGTAAGACTATTGACGAAAAATTCTATTTATTTAATATTTAATTTCTTATATAATATGTAATTATAAGAACATATGGGGCCAAGAGATAATTAATTTTTAGGCCGAACGCACATAGGAAAAGGAAAAAAAAGAGATCGCGCAGACAGTCTGGTGCGCTCTAATCAGCTGGTCGCGAGAGGCGCCTTTTCTACAATTCTTTTGGGGGCAAAAATTTTTCTCTTGAATTCTACAAAAATTAATTAGTAAAAAAATTTCTTTCTCTTAACCAACTAACGAGTCATTTACTTTCTCTTACCTCTATATATATGTTAATATATAGAGAGAGAGAAAGTATTAGATTCATGTCAAAAATTCGATGTCGTGATTTTGACGGATATACACGTTTTTGCGACATGGTATAGTCCGTGTGTCTGTCTGTCTGTGAACAAAATATCTCAAGAACGAAGAGAGCTAGGAGGTTGAAATTTTATATATAAGTTAGGCACCCCCTGGGACGTGACACGAAGCTTTTGAACAGAATCGGCCAAAGAGTATTAATACTTTACTGATGTGTAATTTTTCAGTTTTTTTTTTTTTTTTTTTCAATTTTCTCAAAATTCGCTCCAATGATTTTGTTTAAAATTCATAAATCAACTATTTTTTTTTTTTAAACACTCACACTTTTTTCTCATTCACACACACATTCACACAGTCTTTTCGGCAACCTAGGCCATTTAAGACTTTGAGGATAACCGTTATTATTTATAATATCTATTGGGGGGTCCAGGCATTTCTATTTAAGCTATTTGGTATCCAAATGGCTTAAATAAAATCATCGGACTGCCTGGGTCCGAACCCGCGACGTTCGATATAGAGGCACGCTACCAACTAGACCAAGCCCGTAGGCCAGTTATTTTTTTAGATTCTCTTTAAAATGTATATTCTCATTTTTCGCTTGAAATCTTCTGAAGCACACTTTACTTTTGTATTTCATAGGAAGATGGGAGAAATGGTTGCCATGGTAACAAAATATAAACATTTTTCTGTAACAAAGCATTAGAAAATGTATCGTAATCTCGCAAGCTAAATATATGTCATCTCAAAAAATCTGAATTTGAGAATCCTTGGCGATTGTTGTCCATTATCATCTGCTTAATTGAAGGATCAGGATCTCACCCTTTTTATGTTAAAAAAATTTTCCTAAATCCATGAGCGGCGAATGAGATCCTGGTCCTTCAATTAAGCAGATGAAAATGGACAAAAATCTGGTGGGACAAGCACAGAACCGAAGATAAAAGAAAGTTGTGCACTGTACGACCAGTCACACCATATTTTTTAATTAATTTCTCTCCTCCCTTTTCTGTTCTTGTTTTCTCTCTTTATGTGATTTTTTTTTATTTTCTTCTAAAACATTCCGCAAGGTTCGAAACATGTGAATTTGTTGTAAAGAGAGTTGATGACCATTTTTTCTGATAGGCGAATACTCAACTATTTCAAAATTATTCGTGTTATAGTGGGAGGAGGAAGAGTAGGGGGTGAGTGTATATTTCCGCATGGCACGAGCCGAGTGACCTTTAGCAAATAGAGTCTGTCCTGAGGAAGACTCGGTGGTCACTCGTACTTAATTAGGCAACCGGTTCCCATCACTTGCATCACACCTTCTTTATAGACGCCATCAATTGTTAAGTGATAAAGTAGAATTTTATTTACTTCAATATAAATGAAAAACTGAACAAAATATTACTATTATATAATATAAATATAAGAAAACAAAATACAAAAATTTTCTAATGACCTGCTCTCAAGAACCCTTGACTCTTTTGTCATGAAGCTTTAAGCAATTCATTTATAATTATCATCAATAATCTTTGCTTAGTCTTCGTCTTAGAGCCGGTTGCTTCAGTTATAATGATCTAGCTACCAGTTATAATAATCTAGCTACCCCCCGCTAGTTGACTATGACTTCCGAGTCTGTTCAGTTATAGTTAAGCTAATCATATGATTAAATAATAGCCCAGATCGTAGTTAAGACTCTAAGATTCGACATAAGGCTTAACTAAAGGCCAATTCACACGGAGGGTTTTCTTGTTATATCGCATGCGATATGACGTCATTTATGACCCTAGCGTCTGATTGTATGAGTTTTTGGCTGATTCCGCATGTTCTATTTCTTTGCATGCCTTTTTTTTAAAACCCATGCATCGACCAATCACAGAGTCGGATTTTTTCCCGTCATCCAACATGGCTGACTTTAACCAAAAATTGAGGTTATTTGATTTTGACAGCTTACGTTTTATTGAAATATTTTATAAAAAAAAAATCACCAAAGGCCACATTCGGCCATTTCCGCCACACTTAAGGCCGTTTCACACGTAGAACGGCCTTAAGAGATGAAATTATAAGCATAAGCCTTATTTATTTATTTTTTTGAAAATTTATAAATTTTTGTTAAAAAATTAATTAGCCTTAATTATTTTAAGATATGAGTAGGATGGCAGCCAGGAAAGAAACCAGACAAAAAATTCAATCAATTTTTATCTAATTTTATTTCGATCGCCGACGTTTCGGACGCAAATCGCGCCCTTCCTCAGGACAATCGATGGTTATGAAATACAGATGGACGTATTTTTTAATTAACAATATAAAAACACAATTGACGGGTGTGAGATGCATTGTTTTGTACTGTATATATTTGCTGTTACTCATTGAACCCTTTCGCATTAAATTAATTAATTTAATGCGAAAGGGTTCAATATTTTAAAGCTAATGCATCTCACACCCGTTAATTGTGTTTTTATATTGTTAATTAAAAAATACGTCCATCTGTATTTCATTAACCATCGATTGTCCTGAGGAAGGGCGATTTGCGTCGAAACGTCGGCGATCATAATAAAATTAGATAAAAATTGATTGAATTTTTTGTCTGGTTTCTTTCCTGGCTGCCATCCTACTCATATCTTCTAATAGTTCAGCCATCATCTCAATATTTTAATTATTTTATTTTTTTAATATTTATTTTAATTAATTTTATTTTTTAGTAATTTTTATAAATGATGCCTTTATTAAGTTGCTAACTTGACAAAACTTTCCTTATACCAGATAGCTAATTATATGTGAAAAACTTATTTTTTTTAACTTGAAGGTTAAGTGATTTCATTTTTCACTACTTCTAACCAAACCACTGTGTGGTCAACAAAAATATTTAAAATATTTGCATAATTTAATTATTTTTTTTACTAGGTAGAGCTTTGTTTGAAAAGAGATGGAATTTTTTTCAAACACGTTTAAGATAACAAATTTGCGAGATAAGTTCGTGATTGATTGGGCAAAAGGTGCGCCCCCTGGAGTCGAACCAGAACTTCCACGAGTTCGCGGCGGACTACCTTTTTCCTAGGTTAGTGTTTAGTGGGCCGGCCACCTAGGATGAAGGTAGTCCGCCGCGAACTCGTGGAAGTTCTGGTTCGGCTCCAAGGGGCGCAACTTTTTGCCCAATCAAACACGAATTTTTTTTAATTTTACTCCCGAAAAAAATAAGTATTAAGTCACTTAAATATAATCATCTCTCTCTATTTAGTTTATTTATTTTAATAACTAACGTTCATTTTACTTGATGATGAGCCACCGTTTTGCCGTTTCCAAGGAGCTCTTTATTTATCTGAAATAACTTGTCCAGGCTATAAGGCGAGGGACTGTTGATAAGAGACTTTGAATCTTGGGTGTTTGTGATTTACGTTTTACGTCCGACAGACACCTCGCTTAATAAACATCTCTCAGGAGAAAAAATTCCAAAGAGAGAGAGAGAGAGAGAGAGAAAAGAGAGCCTTGGGCTATAATTCGCAGCCAAGAGGTACACAACTGGCACTCTGTAGTCAGATAATAAATAAAACAAACCACGGAGAAGACAAATTCATTTTACAAATAATTTAGAATTGGTGAGAGAATTACTTTATTTTCTATTATATTGGGGAATTTTCAGCGCGGCGAAAGCTCGGGCTTGGTGACCCGGACGTTGTTGAACGTCACCAGGTAGCAATCACTATGGGTTTAAACATTTATTTAATAAAGTCAAACTCCTAAATGGCCACAGTAGCCGAAAATATATTTTTTTTTTTTAAGCCGTAAAAAAAGTCGCGATTGAATGAATCAGATTTGATTAAATTCAAAACTTTGAAAATGAACCACGTGAAAAAGAATTTAATCATCTAAAAGAGGAAATTTCAAACCCAAATGCTCATTATAATTGAAAAGAACACATTAAAAAAAAATCTGGTGTGACTGGCGCACAGCACACAACTTTCTCTTATCTTCGGTAATCGAAAGTTGTGTTACGGTACATCAGAGTCGCGGGAGCGACTCGTCGCCGAGCATGTGAAAAGCAAAAGAAAGCAAAGAAACTCTTAATACTACCATTTAGTTGACATTCCAATAGATTCCAATGGCCCATTGCATTTAGATGGACGAGTCGTCCCTAGACTATATTATCAAGAATGATTTTAAATCCTTAATAAAAGATAGGGACGTGAAAAAATTTTTTGAGAAACTTTTCTCTTTCTGGGCGAATATCTCAAAAAGGTTTTAAGATATCGGAGCCAAATTTTTTTATATTAAACTAGAATAAATAAGGATTATTTTGAGCACGAATTCAAAAAAAAATTCCAGTCCCAAACAGAATGGCAGAGGCTCAAAGTTGAGATTTTGCCGATTTCGGAAGGTCAAAGTTAGTCTCTTATTTTTCCTTTTTTTTTTTTTTTTTTTTTTTTTTTTTTTTTTTCTTTTTTTCATTCTTTTCTTCAATTTTCAAATTTTTAGACAAAGCTACAGGTTTCCCTGCTGGACCGATTTGGATGAAATTTAAAATACAAATAGATACTATCAAAAACCCGATACCTTTGATATAAAATTTCATTTTGGATCAAAAGTGACTTTTGAGAGGTATTCAAAATTTCAAATTTGTCCTATCTTTAACGTGGCGAAAAGACAATTCTAACTATTTTGCTCGCTGATGACGTCATCTATGAACATATCTATTAATATTAGTAATTTTCATCCCTAATGGAATAAAAAATTTTAGGATAGATCCCTTCAGATAGAAATACAATAGATTAACGTGATAAGAAGTACTACCAACATAACAAAAATAAAAATCCTAAAATTTTATAAAATTTGGTGAAATCCTATGTTTATCGTTTTGAATGGATACCAAATGATGTATTTACATCCTACCAACATAACAAAAATAAAAATCCTAAAATTTTATAAAATTCGGTGAAATCCTATCTTTATCGTTTCGAATGGATACCAAATGATGTATTTACATACTACCAACATAACAAAAATAAAAATCCTAAAATTTTATAAAATTTAGTGAAATCCTATGTTTATCGTTTTGAATGGATACCAAACGATGTATTTACATACTACCAACATAAAAAAATAAAAATCCTAAAATTTTATAAAATTTAGTGAAATCCTATGTTTATCGTTTTGAATGGATACCAAATGATGTATTTACATTCTACCAACATAACAAAAATAAAAAACCTAAAATTTTATAAAATTTGGTGAAATCCTATGTTTCTCGTTTTGAATGGATACCAAATGATGTATTTACATCCTACCAACATAACAAAAATAAAAATCCTAAAATTTTATAAAATTTAGTGAAATCCTATGTTTATCGTTTTGAATGGATACCAAATGATGTATTTACATTCTACCAACATAACAAAAATAAAAAACCTAAAATTTTATAAAATTTGGTGAAATCCTATGTTTCTCGTTTTGAATGGATACCAAATGATGTATTTACATCCTACCAACATAACAAAAATAAAAATCCTAAAATTTTATAAAATTTAGTGAAATCCTATGTTTATCGTTTTGAATGGATACCAAACGATGTATTTACATACTACCAACATAAAAAAAATAAAATCATAAAATCTTATAAAATTTGGTGAAATCCTATCTTTATCGTTTTGAATGGATACCAAATGATGTATTTACATTCTACCAACATAACAAAAATAAAAATCCTAAAATTTTATAAAATTTGGTGAAATCTTATCTTTATCGTTTTGAATGGATACCAAACGATGTATTTATATCCTACCAACATAACAAAAATAAAAATCCTAAAATTTTATAAAATTTAGGGAAATCCTATGTTTATCGTTTTGAATGGATACCAAACGATGTATTTATTTTTTACTGATTGGAATGCATATTAAAAGATCTATTCATGGGATAATTTAATATTTAATAAACAAAAATTATTAAATAAAATTTAAATGTAATATTTCACAAAAAGAAGTGAAATCTCAGTCAAAAACATCGGAGATGCAAAAAGGGGGCGCCTCGCATTATTTTTGCCCAGCGTCGAGGTGAAATCAAAAAAATGCGCCTCGCTTTTCTGATTTATATAAAAGCGAGGATATATGAAACAAATAAAATTCTGTAGGGGTTTTATTTAAGTGAAAATATTTCCTCGCTTTTATATAAATCAGAAAAGCGAGGCGCATTTTTTTGATTTCACCTCGACGCTGGGCAAAAATAATGCGAGGCGCCCCTTTTTGCATCTCCGATGTTTTTGGCTGAGATTCGAATTTCAAGAAGTAAAATTTCTGTCAAAATATTTATATTTTGTTACCATGGCAACCATTTCTCCTAACTTTTCTATGGAGTACAAGAGTAAAGTGGTCTTCAGAAGATTTCAATGACAAAATGAGAATATACATTTTATAGAGAATCTGACAAAATGAGAATATACATTTTATAGAGAATCTAAAAAATAATTGATTTTTGAATTTAAAAAAAAAAATCGTTGGAGCGAATTTTGAGAAAATAGAAAAAACTGAAAAAGTGCATCAGTAAAGTACCAATTTTGATAAAAAGCTTATTTTTACGCCCTAGGGGGGTGCCTAACTTAAATATAAAATTTCAACCTCCTAGCTCTTTTCGTTCTTGAGATATTTTGTTCACAGACACATACACAGCACAGACAGACCATGTCGCGAAAAACCACTTTTTTGGATTCAGGGGACCTCAAAACGTGTAGATCCATCAAAATCTCGACATCGAATTTTTGACATGAACCAATACTTTCTCTCTCTATATATATTAACATATATATATAGAGGTAAGAGAAAGTAAAAATAAAGCTAGAGAAATGGAGTAAGTTATGCTTGAGACCGAATAATGGAATTATTTACTAACTAGCAACGCAGCCAAACATCTTCTCTGAGGGATTTATTGTGACACGAAGAACCTATGCTATTCCACAGCAGTTCTTTTGTACCAAATAGTTGTATTAATTTACGGCAACTTTGGATACGCTTGGAACGCAACAAACAAAATAGTCAATGGCGCGCGCCACCTTTGATGGGCGGTTAAAAAAGACGGACGGAACGGCCCGCTCTACGTTCGAGCGTTCCAACGAACACAGACGTGCGTTCCAAAATGATGGAATCCATTTCGCACGGCCGGAACACGCTCCAATGTTCTTCCTCTAGGAGCGCATAGTCAATACGCGACTTAAGAGAACCACTGAACCTCTTCATCCATTGGCGTATATAGAGAGGTCGAGAGTTTTACTAGTTAAGGTGTTTAGAGGGAGGAGGGAGGTGTTCCTCAGATGTTTTTGGGCCTCCCAAACAGAAATCCTGGCTACAGTGCAGAGCCAAGTAAAGAGATAAAATGATGTAAGAAAAATGTATTTTTTTACAGAAATGTACTAAAGGTTTATCAAAATAATTATTTTTGAAAAATCATAAAGATTAAATAAATTTGATAGTTTTTGTGTTTATTTATTATTTATTTATTTATTTATTTATCTTAGGGGGGAGGGTTGCGAATTACGGATCTGAAGTTTCAACCCAACTCGGGTTCGAGTCCAGCTGCCACAAATATAATTCAACACTGCCGAAGTCTCTTAGGGTAGGAAAGTTGTCGAAAATCTCACCCCACAGATACAAATAGCCCGATTTGAGGAGGTCTAAGTACAGTGAGGGACAATATTAATTCCCACCCATGCGTTTTCTACTTGTGATTATTTCATTGTTTTTATAAAAGAAAATTAAATTTTTTATTGGAAATCTTCAGATTTGAACCATGAAAGTTTCCATTAAAAATATATATAATATTTTTTAAAAACAATGAAATAATCACAAGCAGAAAACTCATGGGTGGGACTTAATATTGTCCCTCACTGTACCTTAAATGGGGATGACACCAACTTGGTTAACTCGGAATTTGTTAAGAAGAATGCGTCGGTCAGCTAACCCTCAAAATAGAAAATTTTTTAACGTATTCGTAAACATAGTTATGAAATTGCACAACTTTGAGATATCGTGGTACAAACTTAAAAAGAGACCACCCACTTCTTCCCAATTAACAGAAAAGGAATAAGACTCGTCATTCACTGTCTCTCTACTCTACAATTTAAATCTACTTGTTTGCAAATATATATTGGATTCTCTTTTGCATAAAAACATGGCTTGATTAATTTGAGATTCAAATGATACATCTTCATTAAATTTTTTTTTCTTCATTAACAAATTGTCAATTATCTGTTCCTTTCTCTTTATCTAATAAGAAAATCGGAAAAAAAACTCGCGATTGAGTGATTTTCCTCCCTCTTATAAAAAAAAAAAATATAGGATAGAATTTCATTAATTTTTTTAAAAGATTATAATCGAAGATAAATGTCAATAAATCTATTTGGTTGAATAATTAAGACTTTGAGAATGAAAAGATATTTTACAATCTGAAAATAGCGTGGCTTTTAATTTTATCTATTTCTGAAGATGATGGAGGGGATGCCAGAATGCATCCAAGGATTTCTGGAGGCCTATCGAAATGGTGAGATCATCAGACAGAAGAAGAAATAATAATATCTGAACCAGAACAAAAAAATCTCATGTTACAGAATATTGTACAATTTCTACAAAGGTAAGTTTATAACATCAGATTTTTATTTTTTATGTCGAAATGGACCTGAGGAAAACCGCTTTCTCCGAACACTAGGTAACGTTAATTACTCAAAAATTTTTAGCTCGTCCGAGAATCGAAATTTTAAATTTTTAGCTAGATTTCCAAATCTAAATCCTGTAATCAATGAAATTTAGAAAGAAGAATTTTTTCTAAATTAAATGAATCGAAAACATTAGGTTATCTTATTTTGAGAAGACTTTTCGAAAAATATTTCTTTTTTTACCTGAGTCGATGTCCCAGGGAATCAAACCTTCATTTCACTTTGGATTTTGAAAGTATTTGAAAGGAAAAAAAAATAACATTTTTTCAAAAATAAATATTCAGAAGGCCAAATCGAAAAAAAAAATTCTTATATAAAAGAAAAGAAAGAAGAGAAGTAAAAAAAAAAAAGAAGAAAGATAAATTATCTAACATTTCTAATGGCTTTATTGTGATTATTGAGGTGATAGTGTTTTATAACGAAAATAAATTTATTCCCAGTGATAAATGATGCAACCCGCGAGTGACAAACTTGGGCTCTCTTCTTCTTCTCGTTGGCGCCGGCAAACAGACGGACAGACTCACAAACAAGCCAAGGCATTCATTCAATGACGAGAATTATTACTTCATATGCCAAACATCCCCTGTTGACGAAATTGATGAAAATTGAAACCTACGTGCCAAATGGCAAAAAAAAACTCGCCCAATTTCTCTTTGCTATTTATTATTTATTTGTTTTCTTTTTAAACCGCCATTTTGGATTTGTCTTTATTTGTATTTTATGAAGAATAAAGAACAAATCCCCGGCATTTCTAACCCCAATGCTTTTTTTTTAAAAAAAAAAACAAATCATTTCTAAAATGCAGGATTTGACTAATAGATTTATCTATCGACATAAAGTCATTTAAAGATGAGCTTAGATACAAAATAATAAAGATCCGCACTTTGCATTAGGAAAGTTAAAATAACCATATTATCAAGAATTTCAGAGCGTCTGTTATAATTCTAAAAATCTGGGTGACTAGTCGCAATTCAAACAATTTTCACGAAAAATTACTGATAGGCCCTATGCTTTTTAAAGAGAATCAAAAAATTTATTTATAAATTTAATCAAAATTATATTTAATTGAGGTGTATAGCTGATAATATGATTTATTTAAGGTTCAGGAAATCTCCAATGAACAACGCAGCTAGTTGTTTTTTCAATTTTTATTTAAATGCAAAGTGCCAGGGCCAACGTTTCGGTCGTATATAGGAGCATCATTAGAAACAGTGTGTTATTATAATAATTTGGTCATTGAGTTTATTGCATTATTAATAATTTCTTTGGCCAATATGACCATGAGAAATAATAAATTGACAATGGCTTGGCCCTGATGATGGTCCTATATGCGACCGAAACGTTGGCCCTGGCACTTTGCATTTAAATAAAAATTAAAAAAACAACTAGCTGCGTTGCTCATTGGAGATTTCCTGAACCGTAAAAAAATCGTTATAGCGAATTTCGAGAAAATCGAAAAAAACTGAAAAAGTACTTCAGTAAAGTACTAGTACTTATTGGCCAATTTTGTTTAAAAGCTTATTTTCCCCCCCCTTGGGGGGTGCCTAACTGTTGGTTTAAACACTCTACTCTTATTTTTACTTTCTCTTACCTATGTATATATGTAATATATATATAGAGAGAAAGTATTGGATTCATGTCAAAAATTCGATGTCGAGATTTTGATGGATCTTCACGTTTTGAGGTCCCCTGAATCCAAAAAGTGGTTTTCGCGACATGGTCTGTCTGTGTGTGGGTGGGTGTGGGTGGGTGTGTGGGTGGGTGTGTGTGTGTGTGTTCAATTTTAAGCATGAAGGAATTGAGCTACGAGGTTGAAATTTTATATTTAAGTTAAACATCTCCCGGGACCGGAAAAATAAGCTTTTAATCAAAATAGGCCAAAGAATACTAGTACTTTACTGATGTACTTTTTCAGTTTTTTTCGATTTTCTCAAAATTTGCTCCAACGATTTTTTAAAATTCAAAAATCAATTATTTTTTAGATGTTCTTTAAAATGTATATTCTCATTTTGCGATTGAAATCTTCTGAAGACCACTTTACTCTTGTATTTCATAGGGAAGATAGGAGAAATGGTTGCCATGGTAACAAAATATAAATATTTTCCCATACTTATAAATTTTACATCTGAATTCAAATGTTCCGTACTGTCGGGAACTAAATATATTTCGACACAAAAAATCTGGTGTGACAAGCACAGAACACAACTTTCGATTACCGAAGGTAAGAGAAAGTTGTGTGCTGTGCGCCAGTCACACCAGATTTTGAATTTTAATTTCATGGACAGCATCAATGTCAATATTGATAACCTTAGAAGCCAAGATGTGAGGATCGGATCCCAGGCAGTCTGATAAAAATTTATTTAAATCATTTGGATACACAATGGTATAAATAAATATCACTCTTGATCTCTTTTATCGTATTAGCATATTAGTTTAAAGTCTAAATGTTCTCAAATACCGAAAATATTTTTTTTAATTAAAAAAAAAAAAAATGTTTTGAGGTTTCTGGCCAGAATGATAATTTGACTTTTTTTTGAATGGTAACAAACCATTCATTCCCAACAATTTTCAACAATAAACAAACAGATAAAAATGCAAGAAGATAAGATCGGTTGAAAAAATGAAAAATGTTGACAAGGTGTCTTTCGAACAAAATTTGAGAAAATTCCTTCTTGCAGAAGGCATATGAAATCAAGACAAACAAAATCTTAAAGGGCCCTAAAGCTTCATAAAAATAAATCATCGATTTACTATATAATCAAAATGTTTTTAATGGTGAACTGATTTCATAAGGTTCGAAGATTTATGATGACCACATGCAACCAGAAATCTTTTGGAAGTGAAAGAAAAGGCAGAATTTTATTATTTGAATAAAAAATACCTTAACATATGGACACGGTTTAGGAATTTTAAATGCCAGTCGTATAGCTCGAAGGATGATGCCAGGAAGAAAATATAAAAGTTGCAGAAGAAATGTCATTAAACTTATTAGTTTCGGTCGTCTTTCACGAAGTCACCAAATGTAAGCTCCTGAATCCTTTGAAAAATCAATTTAAATTTATGGGTGTGGCGAAGTTGAATAATCTCATGAGACGACATTTATATGAATTCACGTATTTATTCTTGTAGAGATATATTCTGGTAATTAAATTTATTTAATCATTATATACTGTATCTGACGTTTGAGAAGGCGATTTGCCGGGGATGGAATAAAGCAGTTAAGCTTATAATCCTGAGTTGAAGACAATTTGAGTTCGAAATCATTTCATGGCAGTGGCGGATCCAGAGGTGCTTCTGGAGGGGGTAATCTGGTGTGACTGGTCGCACAGCACACAATTTTTCTTAATTTCGGTAATTTAAAGGCGCATTCATTACTTCTTTGCCAGAATATAAATACAAACAAATTTTTAAGTATTCATTTTTAAAATTTTACATTAAAAATTAATTTTTTTTTTTTTCGAAAATAAGTATTTTTTTCAAATCTCGAGTAGGAGGGTAATTACCCCCTTTACCCCCTCCCCCCTTGTATCGGCCATTGTCTCATGGCAATGAATTATTCAACTCTCTTTGAGATGCCTCCTCCTGAGGAAGGAAACGGGAACCCGCCTCACTATTATTCCCATGAACTTTATATAATCAAATATTTATTATCCCGTCCCAAGCGAGAAAAATTTATTTCATTTGATTTGACTACAAATCATTTGAAATAAATAGGGATGGGGTCTAAATGGCCTTAGATGCCGAAAAAAGACCTTAAAAAAAAAAAAAAAAAAAAATATTTATTAATTCATATACCCAAAAAAATAAGGGTGTACGCCGTGGTTCAACTCCCGGCGGCACACCCTTATTTTTCGGGTATGGGTCATTCCACGTCAGTTCAACCAGGCCATTTCACCCATAATCTCAGATTTTTATGAAACTTGGTATGTTTGTTCTATATATAAAGATAAGTAACAGCACCAAATTTCAATTTTTTATCTCACTTAGTTTTCGAGTTATGGCACTTTAAAGTTTTGATTTTTTCACCTTCCGCGGCTTGGCTAATGCCAAACAAAATGTGACATGGAAGAGAAAATAATTTCTCATTTATTTATTTGACCACCAATCTAGATGAAATTTTTTTGGTAGGTTCTTTAAACAATAAGGAATTAGAAAAAAAATATATCACGAATCTAAGTTAATCCTAAAATATAAAAAAAAATTCATATTGTTGATTTTTTTTTAGTTTTGAAAACGCAAACATGGTTTAGCGCTAAAGCCAATATCTCCAAAAGGGAATGAGATATTCAAGAAATTTTTTGCTAAATAATCTACATGAAATGGGCTTTAATTTAGTAAAATAAAAATTTTGTGTATTTTGTTCCCTCTATTTCTAAAGTCCATTGAAAGTTTAAATATATAGTTTTACATGTTCAAAAAGGTTTCAAGGGCAAAATGAAAATATACATTTTAAAGAGCATCTAAACAATAATGGATTTATGAAATTTAATAAAAATCGTTGCAGCAAATTTTGAGAAAATTGGAAAAAACTGAAAAAGTACATCAGTAAAGTACTAGTACTTTTTGGCCGATTTTGTCCAAAAGCTTATTTTGGGTGTCCGGGAGGGTACCTAACTTAAATATAAAATTTCAACCTCCTAGCTCAATCCTTTCATGCTTTCAATTGAATTGATTGTGTTTTCGTCTGTGTTCAGTTTTAAGCAGACACACACACAGTGTCCATTTGAAATCATGAAAGGATTGAGCTAGGAGGTTGAAATTTTATATTTAAGTTAGGTACTCTCCCGGACACTCAAAATAAGCTTTTGAACAAAATCGGCCCAAAAGTACTAGTACTTTACTGATGTACTTTTTTCAGTTTTTTCCAATTTTCTCAAAATTTGCTGCAACGATTTTTATTAAAATTCATAAATCAATTATTTTTTAGATGCTCTTTAAAATGTATATTTTCATTTTGCCCTTGAAACCTTTTTAACATAAAAACTATATATTTAAACTTTCAATGGACTTTAGAAATAGAGGGAACAAAATACACAAAATTTTTATTTTACTAAATTAAAGCCCATTTCATGTAGATTATTTAGCAAAAAAAATTTCTTGAATATCTCATTCCCTTTTTGAGATATTGGCTTTAGCGCTAAACCATGTTTGCGTTTTCACAACTAAAAAAAAATCAACAATATGAATTTTTTTTTATATTTTAGGATTAACTTAGATTCGTGATATATTTTTTTTCTAATTCCTTATTGTTTAAAGAACCTACCAAAAAATTTCATCAAGATTGGGTGTCAAATAAGCAAATGAGAAATTATTTTCTCTTCCATGTCACATTTTGTTTGGCATTAGCCAAGCCGCGCAAGGTGAAAAAATCAAAACTTTAAAGTGCCATAACTCGAAAACTAAGTGAGATAAAAAATTGAAATTTGGTGCTGTTACTTATCTTTATACATAGAACAAACATACCAAGTTTCATTAAAATCTGAGATTATGGGTGAAATTTTTTTATTTTTTTGGTTGATTTGACGTGGAATGACCCTTAATTAAAAAACAATAAATTAAAAAATATTGGCGGGAGTTGACATTCCAAGTCGTGAGTGTCATCAACAAACTCTCATTTTATGTGGGCGTAGCTAAATAGAAAAATTCCTATGGCTTTATAATTAATTCAAGAGACCAGTTTTGCATTTTGCCTCAAATCCGTGAATGAATAAGAGAGATTTAGCGATTTTTTTGATATACATGTACTTTTTCAGTTTTTTTTCGATTTTCTCAAAATTCGCTCAAACGATTTTGATTAAAATTCAAAAATCATTTATTTTTTAGATGCTCTTTAAAATGTATATTCTCATTTTGCCCTCAGAATTGTTTGAAGCAGACTTTACTCTTGTACTTCATTGGAAAGATAGGAGAAATGGTTTCTATGGTAACAAAATATAAATATTTTTCCATACTTATAAATTTTACATCTGGAAAATCGAATGTGCCGTACTGTCGGAAACTAAATACATGTCGACAAAAAAAAAAATCTGCTGGGCTTGTCACACCATATTTTGTATACATGTTGTGGGTTGTTTATAAACAACGAGCTAGTAAAATAAAATTAACAAGTCTCAAAAATTGAAAGCTGAATTTTACGTAAAAAGAGGACATAAAATTTCATCCAATTCTGATATGATATGAAATGAAATCTTTTTTTTTTAGAGTGAGCCCTTTGAGAAAAGTTGGCTCTGCATGGACCAGGGTGCAAACCTTTAGAGCGCTAATTTAACGAAACCATTAGAGCTAGAAGGCTAGAAATTTTATATACACGTAGGCAAAAATTCAGTGAATATAGATCAATGATCCTTTTTACTCTCATCTGATTGGCTAATCGGATGGTGAGATAAAATGAAAAAATAAATGTTTAAATATTAAATTTTAGCTTCATCTAAGTAATCTCTAGGAAATTCTAAACTCATTACAAAAAATCCGATGCAAATTGAAGAAGCGGTTTGCGAGTTAGAGACATTTGAAGATTCAAAATTTTATTTCTTTTCTCTGTTAATTATTCCGACCTCTTAATTCGAGCAAAGGAGGGGCGGAGTCTGCCTCCCCTCTCCCCTCCTCTCTGCTTGTTGCTCTTGACCAAGGCCCCCCCCTTTTCTAAGAAAATAAAGTAATAAATTAAAATTATATCTTCGGACAGATTAAAAAGAATTTTAAAGACTCGTAGAAAAAAAAATTTATTATGATGGTCACACAAATTTCTCTCAACTTTGGCTGTGCTTGTCACACCAGATTTTTTTTGATTTTTTTCAAACAAGGGACTCGCTCTAAAAAAAAAAAAAAATTCATTTCATATCATATCAGAATTGGATGAAATTTTATGTCCTCTTGTGACAATATTCTAGTCCTTGTTGTTTTTATCAATTCAGCTTTCAATTTTTGAGACTTGTTAATTTTATTTTACCAAATCGTTGTTTATACACAACCCACAACATGTATAAAAAAAATTTCTAAGATCCCTTAATTTAACAACATTATAAGATTTTATAGCCATTTTTTGAATAAAATTTTATAAAATTTGAGTATAAACAGATGAAATCAATCAATTTGACAATTATTTCAACTAATGGAAGAGCATCAAATTTTTTTTTCCAATTCGATCGGCGCCCAGAGACCAGCCAGGGAGACTCGCGTAACTCTTGTCTAAGCCTTTCGTCTTGCGTGAGATCGCTTTTCAAAAAATCGCTAAATCTCTCTTATTCATTCAAGGATTTGAGGCAAAATGCAAAACTGGTCTCTTGAATTAATTATAAAGCCATAGGAATTTTTCTATTTAGCTACGCCCACATAAAATGAGGGTTTGTTGATGACACTCACGACTTGGAATGTCAACTCCCGCCAATATTTTTTAATTTATTGTTTTTTAATTAAATAAACACATTTAGGGCTTGATGTCGATTGAATAAATTAAAATATAAAATATTCTAACTAAAACAATCCATTTTTGGCCAAGGAATGTCCTAAAAATAATAAAAAATCGATTTTAATTAATTTTGACAGATGAATTTTTTTCTTTTCAAAATAATAAAAAAACTATTCAACATATATAAAGAGTGAATAGTGCATTAGAATCAGCACTAAATCCTGAATCTTACACATTTATGTCAATTACTAGTTTGCTCTATTTAATAAGAGAGAGTCACATCTATGTTTGCTTGAATTTTCGTAAATTTGCTAAAAACTAAAAAAGATATAAAATTGGTGTTTATTGATTCGTTATCTGCATTAAATACAGAATTTATTCGATATCTTAAATGTCTTCCACCTTTTATGTTTAATGATATTAAGCCTTCTCAAATTTTGTATCGTTTTTTGAGTATAACTCAAAAAATAATTCAGATACAAAAATAACAAAAGTAGTTTTGGAGTTTAGGCTTTCACAGTTGTTATCATTAGTAAAAGAATTAGATTTTCGGTTTAACTGTGGTTTATTTTTAAAAATTACAACGTTTCGGCCACTCATTCTGTGACCTTCTTCCGGTACAATTCAGCTAAGATTACAAAGGTTGTTACATCTGTGACAATCTCAATTGAACTGGAAGTTAAACAGAAAATCTAATTCTTTTACTAATGATAACAAAAGTAGATTCTTAATCAGTGGCGTAGTGAGCTTAACTCGCGCCCGGGGCACAAAACCCCCCCCCCGCATTCGAAAACTATAACATTATACAGGGGCGTATATAGAAATTATTTTGGGGGGGGCCCGAACTCAAAAATTTTCTTGCCTGCGGAAAATTTTTTGCCCTGCTGTTAAAATCATTTTACCTTTTTTTAGGGAGGCTACGTTTTGCTGAATTTTTTCCCCTTCCTGCGGAAAAATTTTATTTTTTTTGCTGAACCAAATTTTTCCGTCACGCGCAAATTTTTTTAAATTTTTTTCCCGGACATCAAAATTATTTTTTGTTTTGCGAATTTGTATGGCGCCCCTTTGTGAGTAGCGCCCGGGGCATGATGACCCCCCTTGCCCCCCTCTCGCTACGCCACTGATCCATTACTTTCCCTCTCTCTATATACATTACATATATATAGAGGTAAGAGAAAGTAAAAAAAAAAAAAGAATGAGTCACCATTGCATCATTTTTTATCTGCCCTTGAATATCATTCAAGATAAAAAGCTAATAATACTAGGGGATTCACCGATAAATTAATAAATTTTAAATAAATGGCATCTTTTAACGCTTTAATATTTATATTACAGAATATATAATCTCCAAAAAAATAAACATATTCTATAGATAGAGTTGAAAATAAAAATATCACAATATGAAAATTCAAAAATGTAAAAATATTTTTTATATTTCAGAAATTTTGAAAAAAAAAATTTTATAATTTATATGAGGACAAAATTGTCAATAATAACTAAATGTAATCTTACGTTTGTTGTTCTAGACAAAAGCAGATCAATAATAATACAACCAGGATGTGATGTATCATGGTCAATACAAAGAGATAGAGGGCCCACCACTTGATAAGTTTGGGGTTGTCTCAAATCATCGGATATATTTTCTACATATTGCGAGCAATATTTGTTTTCGGAATCTTCAGTATTCATTTCTAAAAAGAAAAATGAAAGAAGTGAAAAAATGTACTCTAATAAATTCAAAACAGTGGCGCAACCAGGACTTTCTCTTGGGGGGGGGGGGGTTTGAAAAAATTAAACACCAGGAAATTTCGCAAAAAAATGCTGCTATTTTTAGTCTTCTATTTGTAATAGCTATATAATAAATACACACTATAACAATTTTAATTATTTCCCTTGGGAGGGGGGGGGGGGTTAAACTCTAAACCCCCCCCCCCTGGTTGCGCCAGTGATTCAAAAAATAGTATTTTCAGTCTAAAGCAAGATCAGATCCAGAGAAGTTTCTCGGCGGGGGGGGGGATAATCTGGGGTGACTGATAGAACCCCGCCGCACACAATTTTTTCTTATTTTCGGTAATTTAATGGTGTATACTCTACTGATTTATCAGTATATACTAGGGTCCGACCGAAACAAGATTTTCAGCCGAAACCGAAACCGAATATTCGGCCTCAACCTTAGTTTCGGCCGAAACCGAAACATGTATTTTCTACAAAAAATTCATATCATTTTAACTTTTTTTTTTTTTGAAAATTTTTTTTCCCTCCCTTGAAAATCATTTTACCTTTTTTTTCTGGTTTCGGCCGGCCGAAAGTTTCGGCTACTTTTTGGCCGAAACCGAAACTATGGCCGAAACCATGATTTTTGGCCGAAACTGGCCGAAACCGTAACCGAAACCGAATATTCGGTCGGTTCCTAGTATATACATATATATACAAATCAAATTTTTAAGTATTAATTTTTAAAATTTTATATTAGAAATAAAATTTTATTCCAAAAAAAAAAAAACATTTCTCTCAAGTCTCGGGGGGGGGGAGGTAATCACCCCTTTTACTCCCCCCCCTTGATCTAAAGCTAAAAGATGACCCTATCATATTAATTCCTGTCCAGATGAAGGGGGGGAGGTATTCTGATATTATTCCTTCACTGACTCTCTTAAATATTTTTTTTTTTTTTTGTTCATAATATTTTTATCTATATAACTAAATATTTTGGCCAATTGGTGTCCTTGCCAAGGCAATTTCAAGCAAAAAAAAAAACAACTAAAAATACTAATTGCCCTGGGGCCTTGGTGTATTGGTAAGCGTGCTCATGGGTGTAACTAGAGAATTTGGCTGGGGGGCCATGGGACCAGCTATCCTCCGAAGGGCCTGGAAAGCCCCATATTTTCTCAGGCAGGGAGTTTTCTGGGGGGGGGGGGCACGAGCCTTCTAGGGGGGCACCCCCCTAGTTACGCCCATGCCTCTCCCTTCTCTAACGCGTTACGTAATATGTGGACAACCCTTAAGGAATTTATTTAAAATTTATATAGTATTTGTTTATTAAATAAAAATTGGAGGTGCGAAGATTGCTAATAAAGAGAAATAATAAAAAAAAAAAAACTTTTTGAAAATTTTATATACAGATAAAAGGGAAAATTTCAGAGAATATAGAACGATGATCCTTTTTACTATCATTTGATTGGTTGAACGGATGGTTAGATTAAAGAAAAAATATATTCTTAATTATTCAATTTTAGTTCCATGTGAATATTCTCTAGGAAATTCTAAACTCATTACAAAAAATCCGATGCGAATTGGATGCGCCGTTTCCGAGTTATAGACAATTGAAGTTTCAGAGTTTTATTCATTTCCAATCTTAATTTATTTCGCTCTCTTAAATTGGCCAAAGGAGGGGAGGGTCGTGGGCGGCAGGCTCCCCCACCCCTCTGCTCTGATTGTCGTTGCTTAGAAAAGGCGCCAGGCGACTCCCTCCCCCTCCCCTCGTTTCTAAGAAAAATGATTTGTCTTTTTAAAAATAATAATTTAACAGCTTTTAAGTTAAATTTTTTTTTTTTTTTTTTTTTGACATTTGGAAGAATTATAAAAATTGAACGAGAAAAAAAATTAATTAAGCAGTCAGAGAATATTGCCAAATAAATGATAGTTATATATTTAGTTAGATGTAAAATCTTTCAATTCATCATCATCACATGGTCGTTATATTTATTTAAACACAAGCGATAATTCGATCTTGTATTACTGTAGGGTAGTTAAATATCAAAGTGTACAAATTTAATTTAGATGAAATGATTTGAGTACTTCAAACAATTCTCACAAAATATTACTGATGTACTTTTTAAAAGGGCATCTAAATAATTGATTGATTTTAATCTAAAAAGTAAAAGATTTATATTCTGTTACCATGGCACCATTTCGCCTATCTTTCCTATGAAGAACAAGAGTAAAGTGGTCTTCAGAAGATTTCAACGGCAAAATGAGAATATACATTTTAAAGAGCATCTAAAAAATAATTGATTTAATAATTAAAAAAAAAAATTGTTAGAGCGAATTTTGAGAAAATCGAAAAAAACTGAAAAACTACATCAGTAAAGTACTAGTACTTTTTGGCTGATTTTGATTGAAAGCTTATTTCCACGCCTCAGGGGGGTGTCTAACTTAAATATAAAATTTCACCCTCTTAGCTCAATTCCTTCATGCTTAAAATTGAACACACTTAGGCAGAGAATGTAAAAAAAGAAAAAACAAAATAGGGGGTCCGTGAGATATTTATTTGGTTCCCAACGGGGCCACGACTCAAAAAGTTTAACAAGCACTGAAGTTAAAAGGTCTAAAGGAATGGATTTTATTATTTAATATATTTATGAGGAATAATCATCTCTTTGAATGAAGACAAAATATTTTGAAATTTTATTTTTTCTCAAAGGATTGAAATTTTTATAAATAAATATGCAGCCTTTTATTCTTATAGTTAAAAAAGTTCCGAATAAAAATTTATAAAAGCATAAAAAGATGAAATCAATCAATTTGGCAATTATTTCAAATGATGGGAGAGCATCGATTTGTTTTTTCAAATTCGATCTGCGCCCAGAGTGCAGCCAGGGAGCCTCGCTTCACTCTCGTCTAGGCTTTTATTCACGCGCAGATTCGCTTTTCAAAAAGTCGCTCTATCTCTCTTATTTTTCGTTGGATTTGTGAAAAAATGCAAAACTGGTCTTTTCAATCAATTATAAAGCTATAGACATTTTTTTATTTAACTACGACCACATAAAATGGGGGTTTATTAATTGCCTTTTACATCTTCAAATTTTAACTGCCTCTTTCATTTTCTAATTATCCTAATTTATTGTTTTTTAATTAAATAAACACATTTAGGCCTTGATATTGATTGAATAACTTAGTATATAAAATATTCAAGCAAAAACAATGAAAATTTAGTCTTAAAACGTTCTGAAAATGATTAAAAATCGATTTTCCAAATTTATTTTGACATATTAATTTTTACTTTCTCTTAAAATTCAAAAATCAATTATTTTTTTTGATGCTGTTCTCATTTTGCTTTCAAAATTGTTTGAAGACCACTTTGGGCGTAACTAAAGAATTTGGCTGGGGGGGGGGGGGCATGGGACCAGCCATCCTCCGGGGGCCTGGAAGGCCTCATATTGCCTCAATTTTTCTTGGGGCGAGGAACCTTCTGGGGGGAGGCCCAGGACCCTCCCCCTCTAGTTACGCCCATGTCTTTCAATTAAGGCACTCATTTCAAAAAATTATTGAAAAGAAAATAGTATACTACTTACTTAATTTTTAGTAAAATAAAACAATGAAAAAAAAAAAAAAAAAAAAATGATAATAAGATCACATAATTCCAGTCAGTCCTGGGATTGTATGCAAAAGAGGGAATTCGTTTTATGAATAATATCTATAATTGTTTCTAATCTCTTTAGAAAAGAATATTTTTAAATATTAATAAAAGAATTAGTTGAAGCAATTACATTTTCTAATCTCTTTTTTTTTTTTTGTTACGCCATCATATAATAAAAAAAAATTATCACACCCTTGATGGAATAATTATTCATATTTGTCTCCTTTAATGAGGACCAAACCCAACAAAATAGAGATGTCCTTCTCCATTTAAATTCGTTTAAGGGGCCCATACACTCTACAAATTGTCCAACTTGGTTGTATTGTTGGTGAAGGGTACCCAGCACTAGCGGCCCCAGGGGGGGCAGAGGGCCCCCCCCCCCCATTGGACAGACAAAAATTCAAAAGTTTTATTTAATATTTTAAAACTAAACAAAACAATTATACATTTTTAACGTCTCAGGATAGCTAAAAACGCAAATTTCAATGCCTAATTTTTCAAAAATTTTCAAAACCATTATGGTTATGAATTATATAATTGAGTTTTTTGAAATTTGTCTCATATTGACAGCCCATAAGCTCTGAGGATGGTCTCGACCGAGACCGAAACGTCAGCTTAATGGGCCTTAAATAAATGAAACAAATACTAGCTTCTCTTCTTTATTCATCCTGTTTCTCAATTTTCTTGTAAGCCAACGAAAAAAAATCTGAGCGACCTTTAAAAATTAATATTTTAAGTTGAAAATTTGAGAAACTTTTTTTTTTCGACTATAAAATTCGACCATAACGAGAAAAAAAAATTAATAGATTTTTGACGAATTTGGAAATTTTTAAAAAATTAGATCGACCCTTAAAAATTTTTTTTTGAGCTTATCTTTGGAGAGGTCTCTTGAAACAAACTAAAATATTGTCATAAGAGATCGAATTCACCTTCCCCCTACATCATAGATTTTGGGCCATTGGCTACCAATCCAGGTGAAATATATATACAAAATAGGACTAAATGGCCTTCACTGCCGAAAAAGAGCTTAGGCTAAATGAATTGAATAAAAAAAAAAAAAAAAAAAAAAAAAAAAATGGGCCCCCTCCTTGACAAAATCCTGGGACCGCCACAGTACACTACAGTAAAATTTGTTAATTTATTTAACAAAATAAACACATTATAAATAACGTTATAAATATAAAATTTCCACCTCCTAGCTCAATTCCTTCATGATTTAAATTGAACACAGACAGATCGACCATGTCTCGAAAACCACTTTATTGGATTCAGGGAACCTCAAAACGTGTATATCCATCAAAATCTCGACATCGAATTTTTGACATGAATCCAATACTTTCTATAGGCCTATATATTCAATATTCAAGAAAAATCTTTTTTTGAATAAGAAAAATTTATAAAACTAGCCATAAATATTTTCCCATGTTTATAAATTTTACATCTTGAATTCTAAAAATCTGGTGTGACCGTCGCACAGCACACAACTTTCTCTTACCTTCGGTAATCGAAAGTTGTGTACTGTGCTTGTCACACCAGATTTTTCGTGTCGAAATATATTTAGTTCCCGACAGTACGGTACATTTGAATTCAGATGTAAAATTTATAAGTATGGGAAAATATTTATATTTTGTTACCATGGCAACCATTTTTCCTATCTTCTCCCTATGAAACACAAGAGTAAAGTGGTCTTCAGAAGATTTCAATCGCAAAATGAGAATATACATTTTAAAGAGCATCTAAAAAATAATTGATTTTTGAATTTTAAAAAAAATCGTTGGAGCAAATTTTGAGAAAATCGAAAAAAAACTGAAAAAGTACATCAGTAAAGTACTAGTACTCTTTGGCCGATTTTGATTAAAAAGCTTATTTTTCCGGTCCCGGGGGGTGTTTAACTTAAATATAAAATTTCAACCTCGTAGCTCAATCTCCTTCATCCTTAAAATTGAACACACACCCACACACCCACCCACCCACCCACACACACACAAAGACAGACCATGTCGCGAAAACCACTTTTTTGGATTCAGGGGACCTCAAAAACGTGAAGATCCATCAAAATCTCGACATCGAATTTTTGACATGAATCCAATACTCTTCTCTCTATATATATATATTACATATATACATAGGTAAGAGAAAGTAATAAATCGGCGGAAACTAAATATTTATATGTCGACACAAAAAATCTGGTGCGACAAGCACAGATCACCAGTGGCGTACCGAGGGGGGCGGGGGGCGGTCCGCCCCAGGCCCCGAGCCGGCATAGGCCCCCATATAATTATAAAAAAAAAAAAATTTAACGAAAATTTCTCTTTGAGAGGCCCCGGGGCCCCCAGGCTCAAGTAAAAATCGAAAAATTTAGTTAAAAAAATCAAAATTTAATGAAAATTTCTCTTGAGAGGCCCCGGGGCCCTCAGGGCTCAAGTAAAAATCGAAAAATTTAGTTAAAAAATCAAAATTTAATGAAAATTTCTCTTTGAGAGGGCCCCGGGGCCCTCAGGGCTCAAATAAAAACCGAAAAATTAAGTTAAAAAATCAAAATTTAATGAAAATTTCTCTTTGAGAGGCCCCGGGGCCCTCAGGGCTCAAATAAAAACCGAAAAATTAAGTTAAAAAATCAAAATTTAATGAAAATTTCTCTTTGAGAGGCCCCGGGGCCCTCAGGGCTCAAGTAAAAAACCGAAAAATTTAGTTAAAAAAATCAAAATTTAATGAAAATTTCTCTTTGAGAGGCCCCGGGGCCCTGAGGGCTCAAGTAAAAACCGAAAAATTTAGTTAAAAAATCAAAATTTCTCTTTGAGAGGCCCCGGGGCCCTCAGGGCTCAAGTAAAAACCGAAAAATTTAGTTAAAAAGTCAAAATTTCTCTTTGAGAGGCACCGGGGCCCTCAGGGCTCAAGTAAAAAAACCGAAAAATTTAGTTAAAAAATCAAAATTTCTCTTTGAGAGGCCCCGGGGCCCTCAGGGCTCAAGTAAAAACCGAAAAATTTAGTTAAAAAATCAAAATTTAATGAAAATTTCTCTTTGAGAAGCCCCGGGGCCCTCAGGGCTCAAATAAAACCTAAAATTTAGTTAAAAAATCAAAATTTAATGAAAATTTCTCTTTGAGAGGCCCCGGGGCCCTCAGGGCAAAAATAAAAACCGAAAAATTTAGTTTTAAAATATCAAATTTAATGAAAATTTCTCTTTGAGAGGCTCCGGGGCCCTCAGGGCACAAGTAAAAACAAAATTTAATGAAGATTTCTCTTTTTGAGGCCCCGGGGCCCCTCAGGGCTCAAATAAAAACCGAAAAATTTAGTTTAAAAAATCAAAATTTAATGAAAATTTCTCTTTGAGAGCCCCTGGGGCCCCCTCAGGGCACAAATAAAAACCGAAAAATTTAGTTTTAAAATATCATTTAATGAAAATTTCTCTTTTTTGAGAGACTCCGGGGCCCTG